>JAURVB010006131.1:0-251861 GCA_033002965.1 Piper betle | reverse complement strand
TGCTGTGTTCATGACGTTATCATCATATACTTGGGTACGCATGACCCTCATAGCTCATACACGCGACTGGCATCGGCTCGGTACACGTGTCCTGAAACTGACTCAACTCGAAAGATAACGGTCCAACTGACCGGTTCTGAATATAAAACCCTGACTCGAATCGTGGGTTTTACACTATGTATGATTACGTCTTTTTCTATAGAAGTTTAATTACGTAACTTCTTGAATTTTATTCGATTCTTTTACATAAAGGAGAATTCTTTTAATATCAAATAGGACATTTTCTTTTGATGTCAAATATGACATCTTCTTAACCATTTTTTGAACGCATTTTACTTGTGAAGGGGAGTTTTGGAGAAGTTTTTTCTCTCAAGTTGAAGTTAGGGGTCGTAATCCAATGTGTGAAGTTAATTTATTTTTCTTTTGACGTGTATGATATTTTCTCAATTTTTCATATGTTGCTTTTTTTCTAGAGTTATTTTCAGATCTTGTTGTTAGTCTGATTTATGTTGGGATAATTTTCTCAAATTGTATTTTTGATACTTTATTATAAGAGAGTTTCTTAATCAAAGTTGATTGAATAGGTTAATTTTTTTTCTAATTTGAAGAAAATTTTTCTTTCATTTTTTTATCTTGGTATCTCATATTTCATCTTATATTTGTATTTTGTTCATCTTGAGGGAATATTTTTTTGTTTGGTTGATCCTGTTAAAGCGCCTATTTTATTTCATCTTGAGGGGAACTATTTTTTGGGTTGATTTTGTTAGAGCGCTTATTTCCCAACACCAAGTGGACCTTGAGTTATTATTATCACCCTTTTACAACAAGAAGGCTACTAACATATAGCTAAGGCAAAACAATCAAATAGATTTTTGCTACTAGGCTCCCACCATCCACTATGAAATCTCTACATAGCTCCAATTGATAATGTTGGACCCATTGAAATGAAGAAGTTGATAGTGTTCACAAACCAATCAATTGATACAAGATATGAAGGGATAACCTAGATTTTTATATAAATAACTCAATATTTATGTGGAACCTGAAAATAAATATTATATTAAAGAACCAAAATTTTCTAAGTGGGAGGGCGTTATTGCCTCCTATACGGGTGTTAAATTTCATATAATTTTATAAGGAGGTTCAAATCTCTTAACATTATGAGAGCAGGCAGGCAATAAAAATGGAAATCTCTTCCAGTGAAAGGAACGTTGGGTGCCACCATCACCACAACTAAAAGGGGTATTATTGAGAAATTATTAAAATAGGATTATTTTCCTACAATGTTATTAAACATTCAAAATGTTTTAAGGGTGGGTACTGTGTGGGACAAGGACGAAAAAAGTCGGTTATCGATGCTTAAACATTCAAAATGTTTTAAGGGTGGGTACTGTGTGGGTACTGTGTGAGTTAAGAATTCACATTCATGAGGTATTGATTGATCTTTTCTCACATCATAAAACAAACTATCTTTCATTCCCTTAAAAAAATAATACGTCATTCATGGTCAACCATTACATTTCATAATTTTATTTTTCAGTTTCTCTTATATCAACTAGTGCCGAAATTAAAATCACTTTTTTTATAAATATTTGACTTAATAAATGTTATATCATCATGAAATTCAAAATTTAAGGTTCATGCACCTAAGGTTTAATTATTTTAATAGTTTATGTTAAAAGAATGGCCTCCTAATAATATTATTAGTTTATAATTTTTAGCCAATAATCGTCGGCCATTCAGTTGCAAGAAAAAATTGACATTTAATATATTTTTATTCAGTCGTAATCATAATTGAATAAATTCGGTCGCAACGATCACACGCCCACACCTATTCGAATGCACTCACGAGCAGTATTGTAGAAATCTATGCAATATGTGCAAGAGGGAAAGAAAATGATGATATGGGCAAAAGATAAAAAATGGGTACTAAATCGGCCTTGAAGGAAAAATAAACAGTAAAAGACCTCATCAACAACAAACATGTGGGGCTAAGGGGGCAATGCCATGTAGCATTCTCCCACCCCATGGTAGATGAAAATAGATGATGGCCCAATCCCAACTCACTCCAACGCAAAAATAGTCGCCCCAAAGGCCAAACCTTACAGCAGTGATCACCTCGGCCATGTCGTATTACAGCGAGCACGCCACCGTACGAGGGGGCGTGCCTCAACATTGTGAAATTGGAGAGCGACCTTGCTCCTATGTAAGAAAGTATGGTAAACGTGAAACTCTATATTATTTCATCCACATTGCAGATCATCAACCACAAGGTTGTTCCTATCAAATTATTTGGATTGCCCGAATAAAATTACTTGCGTTGTCCTTGCTTGTGCTAGTGTTTGAATTGTTTGTTTGTTTTTTCAACATTCTCGTGCTAGTGTTTGTTTTTTTCAATTAAAAACTAACTTAACTGTGTTACCAACATTAAAGTCTTGTTATTTAATTGGCTTTAAGTGCTAAATCTAATATAACTCTGTTAGAGACGTTTCGACGATCGACCAAATACCTAAAGCATTAAGATGACTAGCTTATTTTGTTGGTGTGGTGCTTGCACAAAAGAATGTGTGTATAAATTGGAGACGAAAAATTGTGGATAAAATTAGTATCGTGGTTTTCTTGTATCCATAATTTTTATTATTGGTCGTTAATTCACATGAATGGGCGATCAATATTTTTCAAGACAGTTAGATACCCTCTATAACTTCTTGATTGGTCTGTTTAAGAATTGTAATTTTAGTTAAAATTAACCACTTAAGTGGATATCCTAAAAAATTATAGATTTTGAATTATTTTGAATGTAGAGAGCTTATAATCATAAAAAATTCATAATCAAATTTTGGTTTATTCTGGCTAACTACATTTTGTCTTACACGGCTAGCTAGGAGTATTTTTTTCACTATTATTGTTATTTTTTACCCAATTGATAAAAAAAGATTTCATCAATTCTTTAAAAATGGGCGAATTTCACACAGATAATATTACTGCGTTCAGTTCAGGAGCCAGCCCCAAAAGTGGAAATCAAAGGATTGATTGGTGTTGTTAATTGAACTTATGGTGAAGAGGAACTAAAAGAGAATTGCTATTTTCATGAATTGCTCATCTCTTGTGAAAGAGTTAAATAAAAGTGAAGGTTACGTGGAGATTTTATCTCGTCGACCATCTTCATCTTTTTTAAACACATGTAATGTATATTTTGTGGATTCCAAAGAGGCAAACTCTTTAGTTTATAATTTGGCATGTAAAGCTAGGCATGTGTGAATTGATAAAACTTGTATCTTACATTTATTGTAAGAAAAAAATTAAAATGACTAATACTTTTGATAGTTTATATAAGTTAAATATTTAATTTAAATATTTTTTAATAAGTGTCATATAATGAGTCCATATATGTACTAGAAATAGAATGAACAAATACGAGATTGGAAAGTTTTTACTTTGTTTTTTTTACATTGATTTGATTATATTACCTACTTTTGCATTTTTTTAAAATGTACTAATTTATAAATATTTTATATTTAATTTTTATTAATATTACTTTGATTTGAAGATAGATAAGTATGTTAATTATTTATTTTTATATTTATTTATGTTTATTTATATTTATTTATTATTTTTATAAGACTATTAAATAGTTGTTGCATGTAAGGCTTTTAGTTCTACTGAGTTAATAGATCTTATCTTTTATATAAAAAAATTAAGATAAGTAGAAAGACAGTTTTTGTATCTCCTTAAGACCAACATGTAAAATTGCCCAAATTTCATAAACTGCCGGCCGGTGAGTGGTACCACGTCCAACAAACTCCACTGGTGACCGATGGGCACCATGGTGGAGTGAAAGAGCAAGTGGGTGTGGTGGGGGAGGAGCAAAGAGTGATTATGTTGTATGAGGTAAGAAGCCTTTGTGTCTGCCTCCCCTTTAGACAATGCTAGCAAATTCCTATGGTAACTATTACGGCCCTAATTCATGGGCATAACTGGGTACTAGGGTTTGGATGATTGTTCCTAGTATTCCCGCATCCATGAGGGGTAGCGAAGGCTAATCCGTGTTATAGCTGCAAGGTGCGGTGAGCATGTCAGGCTACCGAGCAGGAGGCTGGAACCTGATGTGTGCGTAGCGGTATAATGATCGGTACTTGATGTCGAGCAAGAGGTTGTAGGGAAACCTCAAGATGGCGAGCATTCTGACATTTGGAGCGAGCATGGAGTGGTGATCGAACACCAGCATGGCACTAAATGTAGCGGTCAAATTGTTGGCAGAGCGAGGTTGTGCAAACCGAGCGTACCGATAAGCAGTGCTGAGCCATTGCCGAGAAGTGTTGAGCAATGCACAAGCAGGCAGTGCCGAGCATTGCCGAGCGATGCCGAGCGGTAGCAAGCAGTGTGCACTGAGCGGCAGCGTGCAGCGAGCAGCGAGCAGCAAGGGGCGTACCGATCCAAATAGCGGTACTTGGGTGCGATCAGTCAAGGGTGGCTGAGCCAAATACCGACACAACGGTATTTGTCTGAGGTTGATGTGCACTACAGTGTTTTAGCATTATGGGAGTTTGTCGGTACTTGGAGTGGTACAAGTGCTGGTACTCGCTGGAGGTGCAGTGCGTGGCCAGGGTCGAACAAGGTGGGTTCGACCATGCAGCATGTATGTCCCAGGGATTTGCTTGATCAAGAGAATGCCGATAAGGATGCTGATGTTCTATCCTTATCAATATCTAGAAAGATTTAGATATGCAAAATATTTGGTCGTCAAGATATGGGAAGATACGGTTTGAGGTTTATCTCCAACAGACGAACCTAGACTCAATATCATGTAGGTGCAAGATATGATATCCGGGCTGCATATGGATGAAGAATGTGGCAAAGATATACATGGAGGTTATCTCTACATAAAGGGACGTTCCTTATGTAGGGAAAGGAGGAGAGAGATGAAGGAGGACTCATTGTGCAAAGAAGCCATTGAGAGAATGACGTGAAGTTGGATCTCTTGCGAGGAGGGATTGCCGAGAGAGAAGGAGACTTGTGGAGTGCTGCAGCCAGTCTTTTACGAGGAAGGATTGGAACTCCATTGCTGTTGTCTGCCGGAATCTAGGTACGCGTTGTGGGGGTTGCTTGAGTGCTAGTAATCCTGTAATTAGTCCCTTTGTGAGTGAGGTGTAGCAATTGGGACGAGGCTTGTGGGGGCTGTCCACAAAGCCGAGCAAGTACTTGAGTGAGGTATAGAGTATTTGTAATCCTTGTATTTGCATGATAATATAAGGTTAGGAATTTTCCCGTATCTGTGTTTTGCTTGTTGGTTGAAGTTTTAGGCAATGCATTTTTGTACCAGGTTCAAGGCCTGAACTTACAAGGCAACAGTTACGAGAATTGATTGCTAAGACATGCAAGGACAGACAGCACAGCCCAAATATGCCTACCGGTATTTGGGCTGATCGGGTAGTTGCTGCAAGGGCGCTACTTGACTCTTGGGACAGCCTATCGGCAAGGAGTGCTGGTAGCGAGAGTGTTGTATCAGTGTTTGTGATGGATCAAGCATGGGTGTGATCGAGCAAGGTGCTGAGTGGTGTCATGATATCGGGGACAGACATGCCAGTATTCTGATCGGTAACCTCAGTGTGGTGAAGTGCTGGCTGAACTCGACTTGGTGTTTGGGATTTGGCTTCCAGTAGTGAACCTACATGCGTAACTTGTGGAAGGCTGGTATTTACGGGGAGAAATACGCCAGACAGGTCTGATTTGGAACGAAAAATGTTGAGTTCTAGAATTAAGCCTGTGACAGAAGGTATCAGAGCCTGATTACGTGTAACAAGGGATAACTCACATTCAACAGTGGTTTTGCTTGGATGATCACATGGATACACAATCGACCGATGCTCTTAGGGAGAGAGTGGCATGGCTGGAGGTGTTGGTTGGAGGGCCAGCCAATGGTGATGGTAATGCTCACATGTTGTTTGATCGGTTGCAAAACCTAACCGAGGAGGTAGAGAGGGTTGCTGATCAGCTGGAATCCAGCAGTGTGCCAGGTGATGATAGGGCTGAGATGTTGGAGCATCTTAGGGCTGATTTGGAGGCATTGCGGGCAGATGTGGCTCTTCTCAAGTGTGCACTAGTCAATTAGCCTCAACACGTAGTTGCTAACCCGGCAGCCGAACTTCCACGAAGGCTTAAGGTGCCATAGCCAATGAAGTTTGGGGGAGTTAGGTTAGCAAAAGTTCTAGAAAACCTCATCTAGGAGATCCCGAAATATTTTTGAGCTGTCGAGATCCCTTCTCATAGGCAAGTCTTAATGGTCAGTATGTTTTCAACTGGTGGCGCCAAATTATTGTGGAGGACATGCACTGAGGATGGAGAGAAGGTGGGACGTCCTAGAATTGAGACTTGAGAGGCCATGAGATGTGAACTCAGGGATCAGTTTTTGCCGTCCAATGCCTCTTGGGTGGCAAGGGATGCTATGAAGAGGCTCTGACAGTCGGGAACAGTGAGAGATTATGTCAAGTAGTTCAGCTTATGTCTTTTTGGATATACAGGACATGTCCGAAAGTGATAAGCTCTACAACTTTGTGTCTAGCTTGCAACCTTGGGCGCAGATGGAGTGGAAGAGGCAAAAGGTGCAGGACTTGCTAATAGCTTTGAGTGCTGCCGATGCCCTAGTAGATCTAAAGACTGCAGCTGGCCATAGTGGAGGGGACCGAGTATCAAAGGAGGGCAAGACGGTGGGGAATGATAGGAGGTCATTCAAGCCGAGACAAAAGGAGAGGGGGAGAATTTTTCCTAGGGCTGAGTAGGGTGATTCCTAGGGAGGTGATGTGAGGTAGAGGCAGGGATGTTTTCTTTGTGGAGGACCTCACCGGGCTAGAGAATGCCCAAACAACATGAAAGGGAAGGTGAATGCTATGCAGGCCGAGGGAGAATCTGATTCAGGGGAGCCAACTCAGATGACTACCTTATAGTTAATTAGAGCTCTGAGGGTTGAACAACCTAAACAGAGAGGTTTAAGGTTGATGTATGTTCCAGTGACTTTGAATGGAAGAGGTGTTTCAGCGTTAGTTGACATAGGGGCAACTTATAGCTTAGTTTCAACAAAGGCGCTAGATCAATTGGGACTGAAATCTGAGATTACTACCAGTAAGATTAAGGCAGTGAATTCACTGGCAAAGCAGGTTCAAGGTGTGGCTAAGGGAGTCTAAATCAGCTTGGGGGAATTCTTGGGGACAATTTCTTGGTGTCAGCTTGTGTAGGAGTGCTATCACACTTACGAGGAGTAATGGTAATGTCCGGGGGCAATGGATGCTTCGTGCGGGGATATAACAAACCTACCGAGTAGAAGGTCCAAGTACTGGCAAAGTGCAACTTGCAGTGTTGTAGGTGGTCAAGGTCAGTGGGGAAGGGAGTTCTACTTGTCTTACAGAAATAGTATGTGGGGAGGATGAGCTTCCCGGTAATCTGTGTGTCCAGTCAGGGCAGTTTCCTAGTACGAGGCGGAAAACCCTAGCTGGAGTGTTTTCTTTCATGCAGCAAGTAGAAGGCTGTGACAACTTGGTGGAGAATACCAAGGCCCTAGCCTAGGTGTTAGGGAAGATGCCTAGAGGATGTTCCTAGTTGCATAGTCCAGAGAGGAGGATCAGCTTGGAGTAGGGCAGTCCGTTGGGCAGAAAGTTGGCAAGGTGCGTGAGAGGGAGTCTAAGTTCTGGCAAGGTGTGGATTTATAAAAGGTTAGCATCGTGATCCAAGTGGGAGATTCCTGGAAGGTTGCCAGCTACTTTAGGAATTATGTTAGGGATTGCAAGAGTGAATTGCTGCAGAAGATTGTGGGTAAGCTCTATCCGAGGAGTAAGGCGCAATCCATGGAGCAGGCATGGGACATTCGGGTGGGAGTCCCTCCATGTAGTTGGAGCGGAACACCGAAGGCTCACTACCATCAGTTTATGATACTAACTGATGATGAGACGGAGGGAGACTCATTGTATTGGGTGTGCCACTGAGTGAAGATGAGGCATCGACAGGAGATCAGCTTTTTCCTCGTGAGGAAGGAAATGTTCATTATGGAGATTGTAGTGAATAGGACCTTGAAGTTTGTAGTCTTCATGGGGGATCCACAACCATGGTCGACCGGGACTACGAGAGATCTAATTCTTCAATGGAGGATCAAACACTTTCATGTATGAGCTGATGGAGTAGGTGTTGGATCCAGTGTTAGGGTTCCACTTACCGTGTTTGGCTTGTAGGGAGGCAAACCAAACTTCTCTATCCCCAGTGATCTAGAGAGACAGCCACTAGATGAGGTGAGTTCATGTTGGGCTAATTACCAGTAGTGCTTTACATGGAGGAAGAGAAAAAGGGTCGAAATGTTTGACTTACTAGCTACATTGCGAAGTCTTGAGAATGCTTTGAGCTGGCAATTCTTGGAACTACGAGGAGTTGTTTGTTTGAGTTTGACAATGAGGATTCAAAACTTGGAGGCTGGAGCATATAGCCGATTGGAATGTGTAGGAGTACATGCAAGGCATGTGGCATGCCAGATCAAAGATGATGTGATGGAGGAGCTAGTACCACGGTTCAACTTATCTTGGGTATGTAGAGCAGGGGCGTTGCTGTATAGTCAAGAGGACATACTGAGGGGGAGAATGAAGTTTGACTTGTTGATGAAAAGGGGGGACCTTCCAATGAGGACATCGGCTCTCATTGGTGGGGGAGTATGTTATGGCCCTGATTCATTGGCGTAACAGGGTACTAGGGTTTGGATGATTGTTCCTAGTATTTCCACGTCCATGAGGGTAAGCGGAGGCTATCTGAATGGTAAAAACAACATACTGGGGCTAATTTGTGTTGTAGCTGCAGGCATGATCAGGCATTAGTGCAATGAGCATGTTGGACTACCGAGCAGGAAGCTGAAACCTGATGTGTGCATAGCGGTATAATGATCGGTACTTGATGCTGAGCATGATGTTGCAGGGAAACCTCAAGATGGCGAGCATTCTGACATTTGGAGCGAGCATGGCATGGTAACCAAACACCAGCGTGGCACTAAACATAGTGGTCAGATTGTCAGCAGAGTGATGTTGCTGCAAACCGAGCGTACCGATAAGCAGTGCCGAGCCGTTGCCGAGAAGTGTTGAGCAATGCATTAGCAGGCAGTGCCGAGCGATGTCAATCAGTAGTGAACAGTGTGGAGCGAGTGGCAGCATGCAGCGAGCAGCAAAGGGCGTACCGATCCAAATAGCGGTACGTGGGCACGATCGGTCAAGGGTGGCTGAGCCAAATACTGACACAGTGGTATTTGTTTGAGGTTGATGTGCACTATGGTATTTTAGTGTTGTGGGAGTTTGCCGGTACTTCGAGCGGTACAAGTGCATGCTAGGGTCAAACAAGGTGGGTTAGACCATGCAGCATATACGTCCCAGGGATTTGCTTGGTCAAGAGAATGCCGATACGGATGCTGATGTTCTATCCTTATCAATATCCAGCAAGATTTAGATATGCAAAATATTTGGTCGTCAAGATATGGGAAGATATGGTTTGAGGTTTATCTCCAACAGACGAACCTGGACTCAATATCATGTAGGTGCAAGATATGATATACGGGCTGCATATGGATGAAGAATGCGGCAAAGATATACACGGAAGTTATCTCTACATAAAGGGACGTTCCTTATGTGGGGAAAGGAGGAGAGAGATGAAGGAGGACTTATTGTGCAAAGAAGCCATTGAGAGAATGACGTGAAGTTGGATCTCTTGCGAGGAGGGATTGCCAAGAGAGAAGGAGACTTGTGGAATTGCTGCAGCCAGTCTTTTACGTGGAAGGATTGGAACTCCATTGCTGTTGTCTACCGGAATCTAGGTACGCGTTGTGGGGGTTGCTTGAGTGCTAGTAATCCTGTAATTAGTCCCTTTGTGAGCGAGGTGTAGCAATTGGGGCGAGGCTTGTGGGGGCTGTCCACAAAGCCGAGCAAGCACTTGAGCGAGGTGTAGAGTGCTTGTAATCCTTGTATTTATAAAGTTGGGAATTTTCCCGTATCTGTGTTTTGCTTGTTAGTTGACATTTTAGGCAAGGCATTTTTATACTTGGTTCGAGGTCTGAACTTACAAGGCAACAGTTACGATGATTGTTGAGCGAGAAAGGGCAGACGGCACAACCCAAATACGCCTAATGGTATTTTGGGCGATCGAGTAGTTGCTGCGAGGGCACTACTTGACTCTCAGGACAGCCTATCGGCAAGGAGTGCTGGTAGCGAGAGTGCTATATTGGTGTTTGTCGCAGATCAAGCACGTGTGTGGTCGGGCAAGGTGCTGAGTGGTGTCACGATATCAGGGACAGACATGCAGGTGTTCTGATCAGTAATCTCAGTGTGGTGAAGTGCTAGCTGAACTCGACTCGGTGTTTAAAAAAGAAATCATTTATCTCTTTTATTTCCTCGAAATGTTCCAACAATAATTGGGCATCAATTTCCTTTATCTCTACTTTATTTTTTATCTGGGCATTTCTAATATCTTTCTCTATACAACAAATTTCATCCCCACCTGCTTCAATTTCTAGCACAGACATTAGTTGAGAGGTTTTTATGTTAGCCTCTCTAAATGCATCAATCAATTTTTGGTGCACACTTGTAAGATGCCTATGGGACCTGGGAAATTGAGTTTTTGATGGTATAAGGAGTGCATGACTATGCCCTTCTTCGAAATGCATGACATTCCATGTGGCCTCTTTATTCTTAATTACCTTGATGCATGCTTGACAATCTTCTCTAATTATAGGATGAGTTCTTTATTTTCCTTTGTGGGTGATTTCTCATTGTCACTCATCTTCTCTTAAATGTCCTTCTTTAGAACACACAAACACTTGAAACCATAAGTCTTTTGTTCTTCTACAATAATTTGTACTATGTTTGCATAAACAAAATCTGACCATTTTTGAATAACTACTGTATAAGTTGAATGCATCGTCCAAACAATCAAATTGCATTCCAACATTTGGTTTGAACCAATCTTCTACAATTGGATAGAATGTTGTACTATGTTGGCCTAATTCTTTTTCGTCATATGCTTTATCTTGAAGATTGTTCATTCTTAAAAAATACAAAATTTATAAAATCTAAGAATATTTTCAATTAAAATAGTCGCACTAAATATTCTTTAATTAAGTCAAAGTACTTTCAAAGGCGTAACTCTTACCTGATTCTCGTATTCAGCTAGATTTGTTCTTTACTGACAGATGTAATTCTGGCCACCTCAACTCCGCTCACAAATATTTTTGACCTAATATATATATATATTTTTCACCGATTGAAACATAAGTACAATAAATCAAGGCAACAATCATGTCATCAACAATTTTTATTTTCATTGTGTAGAAAAATTAACTGTTTTATTTAATAAGATGATTATAATTGTTGCCACTAAAACCTATTAAAAAAAATTCAACGTTAAAATAGCACACTCTCACATGACATGTTCGTCACATTAGGGCATCCAGGAGTGGAGACTGAGTCAAATTTTTTTATTGACACGAGTTGGGACTGCAGCGGAGGTCGTCCCAGGTAGTGGCGACGGTAGCGGGGGCGGCGGCATGGTAGTAGGTGGGTTGGGGGCCGGCACCGACGGGCGAGGAGGAGGGGGGGGTGGCGTGTAAAACCCGTGACTCGAGCCAGTGTTTTATAGTCGTTAGCGGGTCGGTGTGACCGTGGTTCGAGTCACTCCAGCTTTTAGAACATGTGTGCGAGGCCAAGGCCGACCGTGTACATGTGATATAAGGGTTTGTGTATACCTAAGTATCGACGATAGCGTCAGATTCGCATCAGCACCGATGTGATCTTCGGGATGGATTGAATGTCCAAGGCACCTTTTCTTTTTCCACGGTCAGGGCAAAAACAGAGAGAAAGGCTGGATCTCCTATCATAATGTAGTGAGACAGTTGGATAGGGGTTGTGAGTTGTTGATGACCGCTTTGGTGTTGGCTGAACAGAATGGCTTAGTGGACAAGCCCAATGTTGAGCAGATTTCAGTTGTCAGGGAGTTTGCAGATGTCTTTTTAGAAGAGATCACTGGATTGCCACCGAAGAGAAAGGTCGATTTTGCTATAGATTT
The DNA here is from genome assembly GCA_033002965.1 of Piper betle. Lineage (NCBI taxonomy): Eukaryota > Viridiplantae > Streptophyta > Magnoliopsida > Piperales > Piperaceae > Piper > Piper betle. Next base: position 239,786 of record JAURVB010006131.1, on the reverse strand, counting down.
GATTCCAGGGATAGCACCCATCTCTAGAACCCCATATAGGATGGCACCATTGGAACTCTGAGAGCTTAAGGAGCAATTGCAGACACTGTTGGATCAGGGTTTTATCCGACCGAGTGTGTCACCATGGGGAGCACTGGTGTTGTTTGTGAAGAAGGATGGAAGCATGCATTTATGCATCAATCATAGGATGCTAAACCATGTGACCATTGAGAACAGATACCCTCTTCCTCCATTAATGATCTATTTGACCAGTTGAGCTCAGCAACGGTCTTTTCAAAGATTGACTTGAGATCCGGCTACCACCAGTTGAGGATTAGAGAAGAGGATATTTTGAAGACTGCATTTAGAACGAGTATGGACACTATGAATTTGTGGTCATGCCCTTCGGATTGACAAATGCTCCAGCAACATTCATGGACCTAATGAACAGAGTGTTCAGTCCCTTTTTGGATCGATTTAAAATAGTCTTCGTGGATGACATTTTGGTGTATTCCTGATCGAGGAAAGAACATGAGTAGCATCTCCGTACGGTGTTACAAACCCTAAGAGAGCACAGATTGTACGGAAAATTTGCAAAGTGTGACTTTTGGCTTTCAGAGGTCAACTTCTTAGGGCATATTATATCAGGAGCAGGGATTTCAGTGGATCCAGTGAAGATAGAGGCAATTGTACAGTGGGGACAACCGAGAACACCTTCTGAGATACGGAGTTTCCTTGGTCTAGTAGGATATTACTGTCGTTTCATACGGGGTTTTTCCTCCATAGCAGCTCCTCTCACGCAGCTAACTAAGAAAGACAAACACTTTGTATGGATTGACGAGTGTGAGCAGAGTTTCAGGACGTTGAAGGAGAGATTGACTTCGGCGCCAGTTCTTACATTACCAGAGGGGCATGATGACTTTGTAGTCTACACAGATGCCTCAGGAATTGGCCTTGGTTGTGTTTTGATGCAGAGAGATAAGGTTATCGCATATGTATCTCGTCAGCTAAACATGCATGAGCGTAACTACCCTACTCACAATTTGGAACTTGCAGCAGTGGTTTTTGCCCTCAGAATATGGAGACATTACCTCTATGGGACTTCCTTTCGACTTTTGACTGATCACAAAAGTCTAAAGTATATCTTCACACATAATGATTTGACCAGCCGACAGAGGAGATGGTTTGAGTTGTTGTCTGATTATGAGATTGATATCTCATATCACGAGGGCAAGGCGAATGTAGTAGCAGATGCCTTAAGTAGGAGGCCAGTTTGAGACTCAGTGGAGATGGCAGCAATTTTAGTGACCTCAATTGATACACGCCAGAGGCAGTTAGTTGGAATGATTACTAGACTCTCAATTCAGCCGAGTATTTTTGAACAGATTAGAGCTGCACATAATGAGTATAAACAATTGGCTCAGTGGTTAGAGCAGGGAGTTCACAGAGATTTGGTCAGGGATGCAGATGGATTGGTTAGATTGAGAGGACATTTTTTCGTTCCGGACATCAATGAGTATCCCGGACTTCATAGGACTATTCTTCATGATAACCACACCTCGAGCTGCACAGTGCATCCGGGTGGAGTGAAGATGTATCACGATGTTCGCCGATCCTATTGGTGGTCAGGACTGAAGAGAGAGGTTTTTGACATCGTAGCCAGGTGTTTAGTGTGTCTACAGGTGAAGGCTAAACACATGTGCCCCGGTGGGACCTTACAGCCACTGAAGACCCCAGAGTGGAAGTGGGAGAGTATAGCTTATAATTTTGTAGTTTTTCTGCCTAAGAACCGCCAGCAGAGAGACGCAGTATGGGTAATAGTGGATCGACTAACGAAGTCTGCACATTTTATCCCAATTAGAATGGATTACCCATTATCCACTTTGGCGACCTTGTATCGGGATAAGATAGTACGACTACATGGAGTTCCGTTGGAGATCATCTCAGATAGAGACCCACGGTTTATGTCTTATTTCTGGAGAGCTTTCCAAGCAGCCATGGGTACAGAGTCGAAGTTCAGTACTGCTTTCCACCCTCAGACAGATGGGCAGTCCAAAAGAACTATTTAGATTCTTGAGGATTTGCTTAGGGCCTGTATGCTAGATTTTGGAGGTGACTGGGCAGAGCATTTGCCTTTGGTGGAATTCGCTTACAACAATAGTTACCATGCTAGCATTGGGATGGCACCATTTGAAGCTCTATATGGTAGGCCATGCAAATCCCCAGTGTGTTGGGTACAAGGCAGTGAGCCAATGATAGTTGGACCAAAGATGGTTCAGTAGATACAGGATGTAGTTATGCAGATTAAAAAGAGAATGAGGTCAGCTCAAGACCAACAGAGAAGCTACGGTGATCAACGTTGATGTGAGGTTCACTTCATGGTCAGAGAACATGTTCTTCTGAAGGTGTCACCAACCAAGGGAAACATGAGGTTTGGTATGCGTGGGAAGCTTAGCCCGTGGTACATAGGACCATTCGACGTTCTAGAATGTGTAGGTCAGGTGGCCTATCGCTTGGCATTGCTGCCTCACCTATCAGCCGTACACCCAGTGTTCCACGTGTCCTTATTGACGAAGTACCACCTAGATAACTCCCACGTTATCAGTTTCCAAGGGATAGAACTCCGTCCTGACTTGACGTATCCCGAGGATGCAATGAGGATAGTTGATCATCAAGTGAAGACCCTCAGACGTAAGCAAGTTCCCTTAGTACGAGTGCAGTGGAATCGACGCGGAGTTGAAGAATCTACATGGGAGCGTGAGGACGAGATTAAGAGGAGGAACCCTGAGTTGTTCGAGCAGCCAGCTTCTGGACTAGGTACTCCAGTTTCCAACCTCGATTACACTTTACAACATTATGTTTGACGGATCCTTGATTTAAAATTTCGAGGATGAAATTTTAATAAGGAAGGAAGGTTGTAAAACCCACGACTTGAGTCAGGGTTTTATAGTCGTTAGCCAGTCGATTTGACCGTGGTTCGAGTCAATCTAGCTTTCAGAACACGTGTGCGGGGTCGAGGCCGACTGTGTACATGTGATATAAGGGTTCATGTATACCTAAGTATCGATGATAGCGTCAGATACGTAGCAGCAGACTGAGTTATCAGTAGATATGAGAGTATACAGTTGATTTTATTTTTTTCATGTTGTGACTGAAGAATTAGTTTAGGCCGAATAACGCATTAGGACACGCTAGATGGTCTTCAGGTCGGTTATTAGTTATCCAGCATGTCATTTGGATGTTGTGTTATTTTGTTTGATTTTATGGGATTTTTTCCAATATTCAGAACTTTTTGGAATTTATTCCGAGTAGTTATTATTCTTCACTCGAGCCGGTGTCGAGTCAAGTTTTGTTTACAAGTTTGCCACTCCTATATTTCTCATCTTCCTCCCCTACAACACCCCGACGTTTTACCATCCTAAACCCTAGCCGCCGCCCTTGACTTTTGCCACAGCCGCCGACTCCACCTTGCCGCCGAACGATGCCGCTCAACCTGGCCATGCCATCACCTTGCCGCCCCGACCATCCCCGGCCATTGTCCAGCCGTCGCGATGCCGGAAATCACCACGATTTCACGGCTGCTCCTGACGCGATTCCCCTGCCATTTGCGCCGGACCGCCACCGTCTGCGCTGGACCGCCACCATCTGCGCCGGACCGCCGCCACCGTGACGTCGAAGCCCTTCCCCTCGACTTCCCCTATCTTTTCCCCCTTACCTAGTGCTGCCGTTGAGGCCAGCCGTGGGTCTGATCGGAGCGACCGACCGCCCCGACCAAACTTGACGCCGCCGTCGGTGGCCATTGCCGCCGCGGCTGCCCTTGTTGTGACCACCATTCTGTCAAACTCACCAACATGGTGCTAACCCCTACCTTTGATTGCCCCGCCGGAGTAGTCACCGGAAAACCACCGGAACTGCCAAAAAACCGCCGGCACAGTCGCAGGAAAACCGCCGACTTGCCTTCACCCCCTTCGTCCATCGGCACCGATTTCAGCGCCGATCGCGAAGTGATTCTTCCTTTTTTTACATACATGTTATGGTAGCATATTAGAATTAATTTTATTAACTTCATGATTTTAGTTTAATTAATTGTGAATATGATAAACATGTGATGATTAGTGTAGATTGTGTTGTGTGATGTAAATGCTCGCTAATGGAATTGTTAGTAAACAATTGAATAGTTAATTAAATGCTTGTTAACTTGTTAATTTATGGATTTGCATGATTTAGGTTTGCATGCTAGTATTAAGTTAAACGGATTAATTGATTCAACTATTATCACCAAATTAGAATAGGTATGCTTTGAAATTGGAATTAAAAGTGTTAGGTAATGAGTAACATAGGAAATCATAAAATTATTAACTTGCTTGACAATTACAGATTTAGTGTGATTGTTGAGATGATTGTCATGTTTGATTAGATTCATGTATGCATGTGGATATATTAGTTATATATGTGTGCATCATATATGTATGGGTGTTAGGAAATAGTTATGTTCATGTAGGTTCATTACAGGAGCTCGCCGTCTAGGCACGAGACTACGCTTGGAGCTTCTGACAGGTCCGTTAGGACACACTTCTCAGGTTTTATCTCTCTACTCTATTGGTGATTTGATTTATTGATCGTATGACGTGTCAGGTGGATGATTTATCAAACCCACCTGACACGTGCCATCTAGTCGGTTGTTTTCAGAATTAATAACCCTCGAGGATGAGATCCCTCGAGCTTGTTTTTGAAAATAAGATCCACCTCAAGTTGCCTTCGGGCCTATTATAATAAATCCCGATGCAACTCTATAAATAGTTTTATCGAGTTTTCAGTGAGACAAGAGAAGATGAATCGACTTGCACGTGCCATGAGTAGATGCCGTGCCAGTCAAAGTGGGCTCTGGATTAGTGCCAGCGGACTGTTCCATTCTCGAGGGATCCTGACAACTCTGCGTTTGAGTTCCTCACACCCGGAGAATGTGGAGGTTTATGGATACTGTTCAGTACAGCGCATGTCCGGACATGTGGTTCAAAGGGTACTAAAGGCGCATGCCTGAGAGTACCCGGCCTACGCGCTCAAGGCCAGGAGTAATATGGAGGTTCGGAGAGGGCTTAGGATAAAAGTTTTGTGCAAAGTACTGGAAAAGAAGTGCCGAGAGCGGCACAATACTAGATAGATCGGGATGTTGTTGCGTCAGTTGCTCAAAGGTTCTTCTGTAGTTTCCCTTATGAGAGTTCTTGAGGAAGATATATGATTGTTTGCTTTCCATGAGAGTTTGCTCTCATGTTCCAGTTTGATATTAGTTATTTCTGGACCAGTGACACCCATTGCTGACGTTTTTCTACTATATGTAGGTGAGGACGATGAATGGTGTATGCCGGCCTTGACGAAGGATTAGCGTTTGTATTGCACACACATACCTGGCGCCACATCGACTTTTGTGTAAGATGTGATGTGATTGGCTGTTGTAGTAGATTTACATATTGGTGTATATATGCATGTGTTTTAGAAATGCTTGGAAATGTTTTGAGAAAAGCTCTAATGATGTGCTATGTTGAAATGAAAAGGAACCAAATGAGGTGAGTATGAAATTGCAGGTGGGCTAGACCCAATTATAAGATGTGTTGTTGCTTAAATCCTATTGTGGTGTGCATTATGGTTTTATATATATACCCTATAATGTGTCGTGTTTTTAACAGGTTGTCCCCTTATTGCACTTTTGGAGGAGGTTCTGTCCGTTTTATTCCAGGTTTTATGAATTTTATTGCTATTTTAATTATTTTGGCGTGTGGTTATTATCATGACATTCACGTAATACCTTGTTCGGGTTTTACATCTCATTCATATATTGTTTGTTCATTAGAGGCGTGCTCCATCTTGAGACGTCGAGAGGGTTATGTCGTAGCCGTTTAGGTTTTGGGTCAACACATGCTTAAATATATCATCTGCAACAAAGAGAATACAATCAAGCACGTGCTTAAATATATTCACCTTTCACTCCCATCTCCACTAATATTGGCAATGCCAATTCAATGGAATCAATAGGTTTTTATAGGTTGTAACGGGGTTATGGGCTAGGGACCAAAAATAGGATAAACAAGATTAAAAAATTATAGGCTAATATGCACCCTAGCATTAAAAATCCTTTCTAAATCCTAACATACATGTACAACAAATCCCCAAACACCATAACAATATGACACAAATTTCCTTAAATGTAGTAGCGAGTTGATGCAATATAAGAACTAACTTTGCTTTGATTTTCCATTGGCTACTTGCTTCATTTTCATTTTCATTTTTTTCTTTTATTTCAAACCAGTGGAAGACCATTGCTTCATCTTATGTGTACCGGTGGAGGATCATTGCCTCATCTTTTTTTCCATTTTTTTTCTTTTTTTTTCCAAAGCAAAGTACGAGTAAAATCCACACTATCTTTTTAATCACCACTCTATGAAAAGCAATGCCTTCCCTCCATATTATTCAAAGTTTCATCCCTGTTAGAATTTATAACAAATTCAAAGCACTAGGGTGCTAGGACTCAAGTAGAAAGATATATTTTTAATAAAAAAGACAAGGCTAAAATAAGGGTAATCAAACAAACACATATAATAAGGGCCATGAAATTATGTGTAGATGAAAATTCATATTAGGTAGGGTTGAAGAAAGGCCCAGACTCACCAAAAAGAATTCCCTATATCATTTTCCATCTACATGGCAAGCCAAATATTTTGGCTCAAAAGTTGCTAGGACAAATTCTAAAAGTCATGACCATTATGTATAATCCTTATTGCAAAACATTCATTAAAATCATCTAAACCAAAGGATTGTGAAAATAATATAAGGTTGAGAATCAACTCTCGAATGTAATCTTTTACTCAGTTCATCCCTCATATCAATTAATTAAGTTTTCCTAAGAAAGGTAAGACTAATTCACATTATCTATCATTAAACCAAGAGACTAAAATACTATTGCATAATAAAATTTTTACACTAAACTACACTATATATGTGTATATCTAAATTTAAATATGAGTAAAGCATGAACAATATGCATGAAAGTAAGGCATCACCCCCAAAGTTAAACAAAATATTGTCCTCCATGTTGGAAAAATAAAGCGAAGAGCAAGAGGACTCCCTCAACCAATAAGACGGTAGATGATTGTCGTGAATGATGAATTTGGACTTGACCCATGCTACAAAATAAAAATAAATATTAGGAAAAAAATCTAAAAAAAACTTTTAAAAGAAATCACCTGGGTTGCCTCCCAAGAAGCTCTTTGTTTAATGCCTATAGCCAGACACCACTTTCTCATTCTATATTTAATGAGATGGAGGACTTCCAAAGTTGTTCCCCTTCATAGTAGTGTTTCAATCTACCTTCATTGACTTTAAATGATCGATCCCCTTGTTTGGTCTTAATTTCAATTGCACCATGTGGAAAAAACTTTTGTCTAGGAGAAAATGATCAGCAACCACACTAGATGCCATGTTTGTCTGCTATAGTCCAAGCAATAGCTGACTTGTGATCTTTTAGTATTCTAACCAGCTTCTCTTTTTGCAATATAGTTAGCTCTGAAGATATAATAATAGAAAAAGTGTCATTAAGCCCTAAGAAAGTATACCCGAGATGTTTTGGAAGTTGCTTTAGCTCTAAAATAGGTGGTACTTCAACTGTTGGCAGCAATTTGTGGAATGGTAGGTCTATGGTTTCCACAACTTTGAATCGTCGAGGTAAAATTGGTTGTCAATCTAATACTTTAACCATCTCATCCACATCAATATTTTTTCACAAAGAGAATTTATGGCTTTATGTAATGAATGACTAAACTGATCCCCTTTGCATCCAAGTAAGCTAACTAATGTATTGAGTTCATGTTCATTATTTGGTTTTTCATTATTTTCCTCAATTTCATTTGGTTGAAATGGCTCCTGTAAAGTAATACCACTCTGGGTTATTACAGCTTTGTAATGCTCTGGACCATCTTTCCTTGGTCGTTCTGGTTGGCTGGGAAGTACACCCTTGGGTCACTTACTTGGTTTCTTGTTTAATTGCACCATAACTTGTTGCATAAACTGTTGTCATTATTCTTGCTGATTATGCGTAAAATATTGCATAGTTTGTTGCATGGAATTGAACATTTGAATCAAATCTGGTTGTTGTGGTTAAAAAAGAAATGAAGGAGGTCGAGAATGCTGTGATGGTGGTGGTGGATTATTGGAGACAACAGCCGATTGTGGAGAATTATACCATGAAAAGTTGATAAAGCCTTAACCTATCCCTGTATATTAAGATTTTGAACTTTATTAGGTAAAGAACTAACCTGAGCAGATAAAGCATTAAGTTCTCTGATAGTCCTTCTTGGGTGCCTTTCTTGTGTTGGATGGTGGTTGCTAGGAACCATTAATTCTAGCGGTTGAAAAGCATCAAGTGGGTTCTTCCTAAGAAACGATCCATTGGCCGTCGCATCAACTATGTTCTTTGTTAGCCCCAACAATTCGTTATAGAAAGTTTGGAGTTGCATCCATCTCTCTACACCATGGTTAGGACACTTTTTCAACAATTCTTTAAATCTTTTCCATGCCTTGAAGAGATACTCACCATCAAATTGCACAAAAGATAAAATTTCGTTACGTATTCTAGCAGTTTTAGAAGGAGGAAAATATTTTAACAAAAAATTTTCAAACAATTCATCCCAAGTGGTAATTGAATCTAATGATGACAACCACTCTTTTGCACTTCCTATTAATGATAATGGAAATGAGCGAAGGCAAAGAGCGTCGTCAGAGACACCAGGTTGCTTATAGATATTGCAAATCGATAGGAACTCGATGATATGCCTATTAGGATTTTCAGTAGGCAATCCACTAAATTATCCTATGGTTTGTAACATGTTAAATAAAACTGGTTTAAGCTCATAGTGGGTCACATCCACTGGTGGTGCAATAATACTAGGTTGTAACTCTCTTGCAAGAGGTACAACCCAATCTTGGATTGCCCTGTTATCATCATTACCTATTGCTATAATTGGTGGAAGTGGAGGCATTTATTGTTGTTGTGGGTCCATGGCTTCTTCTTCTATTGCTTCTTGTGCTCTTCTTCCAGTGGGAGAAAGTCCTTTCAATCTTTGGATCATAAGAAAACAAGGGTAATTGCACTAGTCGATGCATAAACAAATGATAACAAATAAATGATAGCAAGGAAGAAGACAATGATATAATTTATTTTTTTATTTATTTTCTTTTTTAAAATCAGACACTAAAATCTAAAAATAAAAGAAAACACTCAAAATTCTAATCCTAAATTAACTTAAAAAATTCAATCTCCTTGTCAACGGCGCCAAAAACTTGTTCGAATAATTTCAATAACGTGCAAGTATACACAGTCAAAATAAGTAATATAATAATAAAATCAAGTATCGTCCCGAGATGAATTTCCTTAAATTAATTAAATAAAATTAAATTAAAAACAAAACAGAAATAAATGACTTCAAGAAATCTAAGTAATAACTTTAAATTGAAGAAAAAGTTAAAATAATAAAATTTATTCTAGAGTCAAATTTCCCTTAATATGAACTTAATCTTCATTATATCTTACTCTTATCTTTTATTCCCTCGGATTTTCGATCTAGGATAATTATATGACATGGTGGCTCCCGCTCGTTAATGCTTTTATTATTTTGCCTCAATTTTTACCTCTCAGTAATAATTGATTAATCAACAAAATAATACATTTAAATTTGCTTTACAATCGCAGACAGTATTGTGTAGCTCCTGACCACAATGACAAACAAGTCAAAAAGACTCGTCGTATGATGAATTATCAATGACTAATCTAATTAATTTCTCTCGAAATCTAATTAAATCTCATGATCTAAGAAATATGCGATCAATCTATTCTTAGCATTAAGAACATAATAATTCAAACAATCCGATTGAGTAAAAGAGTAAGAGGCTGATATGAATCAAATTAAACCATGTTAACTTTCATTCTTCTCTAGAACTAAAGAAAAGATTACTCCATAATGAAAATAGAAAATAATATAAAGAAGAGACTAATTTTTATTATTAAAAGAAAAGAAATTGCAAAAACTAAACTATTTCTTCCACTAAACTTTAAAGCCAAAAGATGAGATATTTCAAACAACAAATAACTACCCCTTTATATAGAAGATGAGATGGCCACAAGATACATAAATTGAAAAAGGTTTCTTACAAATCAATGTATTCAAATTGATTATGATGTCCATTTAAATTTCCAACTCCTCAGCATACTCAAATGCAGTCAAAGCACTGTACATCCATCATCATCAAGCTTTGTGAACTCCTTGTAGTAACCATTGAGTGACCATGACTTTTCAATTCCAAAGCCTTATTTGTTTTATCTTTTTCTGCATTAAAATTTCAAAATTAAGCATATATCATAAAATATGAATTAATTAGAATAAAATGAGAAATATCACCTATTTAATAATGTTTATACCTGGGAAGTACAAAATTATATTAAAAATATGGGTCAATATTGTATACTTTAAACACTTAACAGGGGGAGGGCCCAGGGGAGGAGGGGGCGAGCAGGGTGTCGCAGGGGGGCTGACTAGGGTTGGGGGATGGGCAGGAAGGGTTGTCCGGGGGTGGCGTTTTATAGGGCGGGATGGCGGGAGGGCAAGGGGTGGTAAATTGATTCAGGGGCGAGATGGGTGGGATGGTGGAATGGGTGGCAAGGGCTGTCCAGGGGTGGCGTATTATAGGGCGGGATGGCGGGGGGGCCAGGAGGGGGGGCAGTTAAATTGATTGTGGGCTGCTGGATTTGGATCCAGTAGCCACAATCAAACAAGCTGCTTATGCGCTGCATTTTGATGCAGCGTAAGCTTTTGTGTGTGTGTGTGTATACATATATATATAAAAAAGAGAGAGTGTGTGTGTGAGAGAGAGAGAGAGGGGGGGAGCTGTGATGCCACACTGCCATCTTGGCTGCTGTATTTTTCCAGCCCGTTGGATTTAACCCAATGGCTAGAAATTAATTCCCCCCCCAACTCAGGCGGCACTTCCCTTCCCCCAGCTGGCCACCGCAATCCCACTTCCCCCATGCATCCCCGCCGCTCCCGCTTCCCCTTGGCACACCCCCTGGCGCTCCCGCCCGCTACCGGCCCCCCTGTTTTGGCACGCCACGTTGGGTCACCTAGGGAAGAGTAGAAAATGGGGGGGGGTGTAAGAGGCTAGAATGGTCTCCGGAGGTCGTCACCAGGGTTGGTGGCTGGCGGCGACACAGTAGTGGTGGGTGCCTACGAAGGAAATCGGTCAGGTGAGGGGGAAGGAAGGGAGGCAGTGGCGAGGCGGCAACGGCAATGACCGGTGGTGTCCCTGGCTGGCAACGGGTGGCCAGCGGCGAGGTCGCTAGTGGTGGGGTGGCGCGATAAAATAGAAGGGTGGCACGACAAAACAGGGGAGAAGGAACTGGATGATGGCAATTTCATAATAAAAACTTGAGTCGATCCCAACTCGAGTCAATATTACGAAATATATCCCAAAAATATAAAAAAATACAATTACATATCATAAAACAAAATAATCGAGTTCTAAATCGAATAGCATGCTGTAAACCTAAACCTAACATGTTATTTGAGTTGGAACTTGATTATTTTGTTTTATGGTATTTTATTGTATTTTTTTCATATTTTTCAAGATGTATTTCGTAATATTGACTCGAGTCGGGAGCGAGTCAAGTTTTTATTATGAAATTATTTTATTTAATTTTTTAAAAATTTATTTTGTAATATTGACTTGAGTGGGAACGAGTCAAGTTTTTATTACGAAATTACCATTACCCTTTCCTTCCCCTGCCTCTGTTTTGCCTCGCTAGCAACCTTGTCACTGGCCGCCTGCTGCTAGCCAACGACGCCGCCTCGCCATCGCCTCCCTTCCTTCCCTCTCCCTATCCCAGCGACCCACTACCTTCTCATTTTCCTTCCCCATCTGCCACCCAACAACCCCAATGATGACGATGACCCCTAGCGATGCCTCTTCCCCCCTCCCGACTTTTCCCCACGGTTGGACAGTTTGTGCACGGCGACACAAGGTGGCAGGGCAAAACAAGCGGATGGGGATCGGGGCATCACTACGCAGGGAAGGTGGGAGGGGGGGTGGAGATTATTTTCCAGCCGTTGGATCGCGATCCAACGACCACCTCTCATTTGGGTACTAAAGGTCATCCCAAGAATAGTCAAAGATTAAAGGCAAGATACGAAGTTGCACAAGCTCAAACAAAAAAAGATGTGTAGTCTTTGTAATGAAAGAGGTCATTATTTTACAACATGTAAAAATATTCATAGCAATTGTAACACAAATCTCATCCAATAGTTTTTTTTTTGCTTATATAATGTATGGTTGTATATGTTAGGAAACATTGTATTTGTATTTTTTGTGCATTTTGTGAAATGTACTCTTCTATAATGTTGTTAAATGACAATAAATTTTTGTTTATTTATATTATTTTTAATATCATATTTGTGCAACTTAGAACACAACTATGATATATCATACATTTTTTTGTCTATTAACAACAGCAACTCAATTGTTTATCAAATATTGGCTGAATAAGATCTTGATAGATTCGAACTACCATCCCTCAAGCATTACTAGAGTGCTCTCCCAATTTTGAGCTAAAGAGCTACAACAATTTAAATCATTGAAAAACATAAGTTGGTGGTTTGACAACAAGCTTTGATGTCAGATAGACAAAACATTTAAAATTGAAGTAGCAACGGTCTGGCTGTCAAACATTTACAACATATTTTTCAATTCCTATAAACATCATGCCTGGAACATAAAAAATGCAAAACATAACACATTTTTCAATTCCTTGTCTCCACCTCAATCAGCCATCTCTTAGCAGACTGTACCAGAAAACTTTCTCATTGAGTTTTAAGTTCCATTGATGTAGCAAAAAATATGATGTGCCAATTTTAATACTCTCGTAATCGGACTTCGTTTGTTGTCTTGCCAACCATATGCGTTCTTCTTAATCCTGCATGGTGAGAAAATGTTGAGTCCCTTGTTTGATATGCATAAAGTAATGGTTGCAGCCATGTGCTTACCTTCAGAAGATGAGAAGATAACAGCATAAATTAGCAAGACAAGCAACCATGAGTCTCTTGCACATTTGCATGCAAAAACCATTTTGAAGCATCAAAGCTAAGCAGGGTCCATGTACGTTGCTATACACCTCAAATTTCAACTTCTTCCAATGTCGGCTCATGACAACAGCTGATTTGAAGCATATTGGACATGTGTATCTGAGAACACAACAAAGTTTGATAGTAGCTTTAGTGCAAAGTTTTAGACAGAGAAATTAATGAATAACATCTGCCGCTGCATAAAACTTACTGATTTCTCATTCTCATCTCATCAAAGCATTCTGAGTGCATTGTATGCCCACATTTCAGAACAGTAGTTTCATTTAACGAGTCAAGAAGATACTACAGGAAGGAAGCATGCTTGGTACAAGAAAAACCTCGTAACAGATTGAGCAATGATGTTGCATTGAGTTTTCAACACATAAATGATTGTCAAGCAGTCCAATAGAGTAGCAAGACCCTGACAAATGAAAAAAAAAATTTGCTGCTGAAATATCCCTAACGAGTACGACACAAAAACCAGTTTCTAAAATAGAAGTATCCTTGATGCCTACATGATCAAAGGCACCTTTTGCTGCTGTTTTTGTCAAGCATGACACAAAAATGCCCAAGTTGTGATCAAGGGTGAGCAAGATATAACCAAACCAAAATGCTCGTGATCAATGGTGAAGTCCATCAAACTTGTGATTCTTCATATGCTCAAGTTGGAAGAAATGAAAAATCTGTTACGAGAAGTCCATCATGATCAAGAGAAAATAAAACCATCATTCTCGGAATGAATAGCATGTAAATGTCAAGCATATTGGAACAAATAAATGAATAGCATGTAAAAGTCAAGCATATTGGAACAAATAAATGAATAGCATGTAAAAATCATTCAAACAAAACAAAGTCACGATTTTCACATTCTAAAAGTAAAGTGAATAGCATGTAAAAAAAAGCTGCCACAAGGAATCCAATTTGACCATTGGAACAAACACATTCTTCACCAATATGTAGCAATTGAAGTGCTATCCTTACAGAAAATGCAGAAATGGACGAAGGATTAAAAGAATGCATTCTTGCCATATGTTGATGACTGCAACCAAGACAATGAGCATGAGCCTGGAAAATCCTATTGATTATCTGAGAAGTAATTTTATTCTTACAGTCATTAGTTGATCAGGGCCATGTAGATGATTCGTAATGGCATGAATTGAGCACTAAAAAACTAACAATTTAAGCAAGTCCAACCGTCATCTCTAATAAAGTTGCTTTCTTAGAATAGTCATTGTCACTTATAAACAATGCCACTTCCTGATCTACCAAACATGAAATTGGGCTTTATCTTTTTCAACTTAGCATGAATCAATTAAAAAATAGCCATCAGTTTACAGCCAAAGACTAAAATATCACCTTTTAAGAAGCAGATAGAGAATAGACAACAAACACTAACATGATTCATAGAATTGAACTGTATCTGTAACTTTTTCCTTGGTCATCTACACAATGAAATTGAATAATCTGTACCTGCTTCACGCAGTGCATGAGCAATAACCATGTAGAATGCCACCATATGCTCGCAATACTTATCTTACAAAGGCCCAAATCCAACATGTAAAAATTAATGCATCAATGAAAAGGAAAAAAGAAATTGGCGATATTACGTACCTTAGGTGTAACACCCCGTTTCGCCTCACCCGCAAACCGACCCGGAAATGTCACCGGCGACCGAACCGTTTGTTAATCTACTAGATTTGGTTAAGCCGACCCGGATATACTCTCGGCGTCTCAAGATGGAGATGCAAATATGAAATGCATGAATGAGAACGATTGGGTTCTAACGCGGTCCTACATGCATGCTATGATGTACAAGCAAAAACAAGACAAAATAATAAATGAGAAACCAAAAGAAAATATATAATATTATATGAAAATACGATAACACATAATAATCTACCATGACATTAAATCATTATCTCATTCATTTTTACCCGAGCTGAGTCTGAACTCCAAGGCTCCCTACTCATTCATAATTATCAGTTCGTTTCATAACAAGTAATTCATTCAAGCAAACACATCAAAATTATCATTTACATAACAATAACACACCATCATTATATATACGTTACATGCGGCAGGTATATGTGTGCGCGGTTCCGTGCTGCTCCTCCGTAGTCCTGACAGCTTTCATCTCTCGCATTCCTCACCTACATATATATAGAAAAACCGTCAGTAACGAGTGTTACCGGCCCGAAAAATAACTAATATCAATCTGGCACAGGAGAACAAACTCTCCTGTTGAATCAAAACCATATACTTCCTCAAGAACTCTCATCAGGGCACATACGGGAGTGGTCGCCGTCGGGCCATCGCCCTCGGGTCGACAGCATCCCCCTTGCTTTCTCATTCTCATACCTTGGCCATTTCTCTATCGCTTCTCGCATCAAATTTCATTCCTTACCGCCCACTGCACCTTCCATATTACTCCTGGCCTTGAGCACAAAGGCCGAGCACTCTCAGTCAGTCGCCTTTAGTGCCCTTTGAACCACAAGTCTAGACATGCGCTGCATTGCAGTACCCGTAAACCCCCACACTTCTCCGGGTTTGAGGAACTCAAAGGTGGAGTTGTCCGGATCCTTCGGGAACGAAGTGGGTTCTCCCCAGCTCCAGAGCCCGCTCTTTCGGGCACACGCCCTATTTGAAGACCTGGCCACAAGTAACCCTCATTCCATCTCTCACTGAAAACGCGAAAACTATACATTTATAGGCCTGGGTTGGGATTTATACAATAGGCCTGAAGGCAACTTGATCTGGATCTGAAGCTCGAAAAGAAACTCGAGGGATCTCATCCTCGAGGGTTATTAATCCGAAAAAAGAACTGTTGGCTAAATGGCCCGAGTTAAGTGGGATCCGATGAAACGCCAATTAACTCGTCCTGCACATGATAAATCAAATATACAATAGAGTAGCGTAAAACGGACAACGAGTCCTAAACGGACTTGGTAGAAGCTCCAAACGGGTCCACGCGCCCAGGCGGCAAGCTCCTACATCGTACCTACACAATCAAACTAAAAACTAACGCCCGCATGATGATTCACAAATCCTATAGCATGCACGCACAATCAACACAATCACGCATCAATCAACACACATTAACCTATATCAATTCTAGCAAGTCTACTTAGGCTAGTTTGCTTTAGATCATGATAATTACCTAGTTACCCTAATTACTTTCTTAGCCTCCATTTTTAACACCACTCAATCAAGCAAATTTCACATTTTATCCTTAATCAAATCTACATTTATATATATTATTATAACATACAATTCACCAATCCTAGCATGCAATTCTAAAAATCAATACTTTCAAATAATTAAATAAAAATAAATTATACCTCGCGTCGTCGAAAATCAGCGACGGCTAGGGTTTCCGTTTTGTGGCTCGAAACTCGAATTCGGCACCTAGCGGCGTCCGAAGTCCGATCAGATTGGACCAGGTTCGTTCGGCGGACGATCTGGCGAATTTCCCATGAATCCAATTTTCCGGCGGTTCCGGCGGTTTTCCGGTGAATGTCGGCGGTTTTCCAACGGATTCCGGCGATTTTCCGGCGACGATTCGGGACGGAGCAATCAGGGGGTCTATCGGCACCAGCTCGACGAGCTTGGTCCGATGGCGGTGTCAAACAAGGTAGCCGAGGCACCGATGGTCGTCGGCGGCGGCGTTGAAAACGGGCGGCGGTGGCGGTGTGCTCCGATCGGGGCTCCGGCCGGCCTCAACGGCGCTCGGGATGGTGGGGGAAATGTCGGCGACGGCGAGGGGGTGGTCGTCGGGGTCACAGCGGCGTGGCAACGGCAGATGCGGCTTCGCGGCATCGCGGCGGCACGCCGGCAGGCGATCGGTGGCTGGGGTCGGTCGGGGCGGCACGACGACGGCGACGGCGAGGGGACGATGGACGGTTGGTTCCGGCGGCGGGGCGACAGTCGACGGCGGTGGCGGCGTCGAACGAAGTGGGCGGCGAGGTTTGGGTGAAGAAGGGTCGAGAAAGATGAAGGGGAGTGCGATGTCATTTTTGTAAATTAAACTTGACTCGACTCCGACTCGAGTCAATAATAATAACTATCTCCTAATAAATCCTAAAAATATCCTAAAAAAATTGGGAAAAATCCCGTAAAATCAAACGAACACAGCAACATCCAAATGATATGTTCTATAACTAATAAACCACCCAAACTCACCTATATCGCGTCCTAATTCGTCATTCAGCCCTAAAAATATTCTACGATCAAATAAAAATAACAATCAATACTGCATACCTCCATATACTTGATAACCCATTTTTCATCATCTTTTTGACGTTATCATCGTATACTTGAGCATACATGACCCTCATCGCTCATAACTCACAGCTGGCCTCAACTCAGCTCGCGGTCCATGAAGCTGACTCGAGTCGAACCAGTTGAACGACTGGTTCACTCCCGTAAAATTCTGACTCGAGTCACGGGTTTTACAACCTTCCCTCCTTAGAAAAATTTCGTCCTCGAAATTTTAACCAAGGAAGTTTCAACCATGTTCCTCATCTAAATGTACATGTTGGCGTAGTACCTGGTTGTGAAGCTGGTTGCTCGAACAACTCCGGGTATTGCTTCCTCATCTCATCTTCTCGTTCCCACGTAGCTTCTTCAACTCCTCGTCGGGTCCATTGCACTCGTACTAGGGAACTTCTTTTCTTCAGAGAATCTTCACTCTTCGGTCCACGATTTGGACTGCTTCCTCTGGGTATGTCAGGTCCGGTTGCAGCTCTACCTCTTTGAAGCTGACAACATGAGAGTTGTCAGGCTGATACTTCTTCAACATTGACACGTGGAAGACATCATGTACGGCTGATAGGTGAGGAGGCAATGCTAGCCTATATGCCACTGGTCCAATGTGCTCAATCACGTCAAAGGGTCCAATATAGCGCGGACTGAGTTTCCCTCGCGTCCCGAATCTCGTGTTTCCCTTAGTCGGAGAGACCTTTAGGAGAACGTGATCTCCTAACGCGAAATGAACCTCACGTCTGTGCTGGTCTGCGTAACTCTTTTGTCTATCTTGAGCTGACCTCATTCTTCTTCTAATCCTCATTACCACTTCTTGTGTCTGCTGGATCATTTCTGGCCCAACTACCACTGGTTCGCTGCCCTGCACCCAACACACTGGGGATCTGCATGGTCTGCCGTACAGTGCTTTGAACGGTGCCATTCCAATCGTGGCCTGATAGCTATTGTTGTAGGAGAATTCCACCAAAGGTAGGTGTTCTTCCCAACTTCCTCTGAAATCTAGGATACATGCGCGAAGCAAGTCTTCCAGGGTCTGTATGGTTCTTTCCGTCTGTCCATCTGTTTGAGGATGGAAAGCTGTGCTGAATCTCGATTCTGTACCCATAGCTGCCTGAAAAGCCTTCCAAAATTGCGATGTGAACCTCAGATCCCTGTCTGATATGATCTCCCGTGGTACGCCATGTAACCTGACTGTCTGATCTCTGTACAGCGTAGCCAATGTGGTCAGTGGGTAATCCATCCTGATCGGTATGAAGTGTACGCTCTTTGTAAGTCGATCCACTATGACCCATATAGCATCCTTTTGTTGGCGGGTCTTAGGTAAACCAACTACAAAGTTGTAAGCTATACTCTCCCACTTCCACTCTGGGGTTTCCAACGGTTGTAGCATTCCACCTGGACGTACGTGCTTCGCTTTCACTTGCTGGCATACCAAACATCTAGCCACTGTATCATATACTTCTCTCTTCATTCCTGGCCACCAATAGGTTCGTCGGACATCGTGGTACATCTTCACTCCACCTGGGTGTCCTGAGCATCTCGACGTGTGAGCTTCGTGAAGAATAGTACTTCGAAGTCCAGGATACTCTGGAACATTAGGCACGAATAGTCAGCCTCTCAATCTGACTAATCCGTCTGTATCCCTGGCCAATTCCAGATGTGTTCTGTGTTCCAACCATTGCTTCAACTACGGATCTGCCTCCTGTGCAATCCGAATCCGCTCAAGCATGCTTGGTTGAATTGTAAGTCGCGCCATCATCCCAACTAACTATCTCTGGCTCGTAGTATGCTCGGTCACTAACAATGCTGCAAATCCTGCGGTGTACAAGAATCCTGGCTTCCTGCTCAATGCATCGGCTACCTTCGCCTTGCCCTCATGGTATGCTATGTCAACCTCGTAATTAACTAACATCTCCAACCATCTCCTCTGTCTTCTATTCAGATCCTTCTGCGTGAAGATATATTTCAGACTCTGGTGATCAGTTAGAAGTCTGAAAGATGTCCCATATAGATAGTGCCTCCATATTCTAAGAGCGAATATGACTGCAGCAAGCTCTAGGTCATGAGTAGGATAGTTACGCTCATGCACCTTGAGCTGACGAGATGCATAAGCAATAACCTTATCCTTCTGCATCAAAACACAACCTAAGCCAATCCCTGAGGCATCAGTATACACTACAAAATCCTCATGTCCCTCAGGCAATGCGAGGATAGGCGCCGAAGTCAACCTCTCCTTTAGCATCTTGAAACTCCGCTCACATTCGTCTGTCCATATGAACCGTTCCTCTTTCCTAGTCAGTCGCGTCAGAGGGGCTGCTATGGAAGAGAAGTCCTGAATGAACCGTCTGTAGTATCCAACCAATCCCAGAAAACTCCGAACCTCCGTAGGTGTCTTCGGTTGTTCCCACTGCACTACTACCTCTATCTTAGCTGGATCCACTGAGATGCCTGATGCTGAGATGATGTGGCCAAGAAAATTCACCTCTGACAACCAGAAACTGCACTTCGAAAATTTCCCATACAACCTATGCTCTCTCAGTGTTTGCAACACAATCCTCAGGTGTTGCACATGTTCTTCCTTAGATGAAGAATATACCAGTATGTCATCCACAAAGACAATCACAAACTGGTCCAAGTACTGATTGAACACTCTGTTCATCAAGTCCATAAATGTTGCTGGAGCATTGGTCAATCCAAACGGCATGACCAGAAACTCGTAGTGTCCATATCTCGTCTTAAACGCAGTCTTGGGGATGTCTTCTGCTCTAATCCTCAGTTGGTAGTATCCTGATCTCAAATCAATCTTCGAAAAGACAACTGCTAAGCTCAACTGGTCAAATAAATCATCAATATGAGGAAGAGGGTATCTGTTCTTAACCGTTGCATGGATTAGCATCATATAATCTATGCATAACCGCATGCTTCCATCCTTCTTCCTCACAAATAACACCGGTGCGCCCCAAGGGGAAATGCTCGGTCTGATGAATCCTTGGTCCAACAGTGTCTGTAGCTGTTCCTTCAATTCCTTGAGCTCCAGAGGTGCCATCCTATACAGAGCTCTCGAAATTGGGGCTGTGCTAGGCATCAACTCGATGGCAAGATCCACCTCTCTGTCTAGCGGCAACTAGTAATCTCCTCAGGAAATACATCTGTAAATTCGCCGACCACTGAAATCTCTTCTATTCTCGGCTGTTTCCCTGGTCCACTCTGCTATGACTACTGTTGGGGAGCTAGAAGTGCAAGTCTCTGCTGAGGCGCTGGGAGTGTCAAATGCTGGCTCTGGCTAGTCGGACACGTTGCAGCCCTATGTCCCAATTGACCGCAACTGTAATAGGCCCTAGTGCCTCCTCTGCACTCTGTGGCCCTGTGTCCTGGCTGACCGCAGTTGTAACAAACACTAGTGCCTATTCTGCACTCTGCGGCTCGGTGCCCTGGCTGACCACAGTTGTAGCATACATTTCTGCTTGCTCTACACTCTCCTCAATGATGGCGTTGGCAACTCTGACAGAATGGGGCTCAGCTGCCCTGTACCTGGCCATCCATGGCTCTCCTGGCTACTAGTGCATCTACACATCGTCTCTATTGTGCCCCCTGCTCTGGCTGATATGGCCTCAGATGTTGCTGCCTCTGGTTGACATCTCGATGTGGTCGTGTAGCTATCACCCGCTCTGCTTCACCTGCAACTCTCACTACGTCATCGAGGGTAGTAAACTTCCTATCCAAGTATGCCATCCGAATCTCATGATGGAGGCCTTCATAGAAGCGCTCTATTCTTCTTCCTTCGGTTGGAACCAAATCTGGTGCAAATCTCTCCAACGCTCTGAACCTCGTCTCATACTGTACTACTGTCATAGGCCCTTGCCTCAACATCAAGAACTCTCGTTCCTTCCTTCTCCTAACATCTGGTGGAAAATACTTTCCATCGAATTCCACTCTAAATTCCTCCCAAGTGATGTCCTGAGGCTGGCGATGAGCAAATAGAGAATTCTGCACCGAACTCCACCATATCCTCGCTTTGTCTTGGAATGCTCCTATGACGACGCACACTCTGTGTTCTACGGGGCATGTCATACTATCAAACACTCCTATGGCCGACGATACCCATAGGAATGTCTTCTTCGCATCCAACTTCCCAAAGAAAGGTCATCCTCCATTCTTTACGAACCTCTCATATTGCCACAGTTCCCAACTCCTCACGTCTACAGATCTGTTTGATCCCTCTGCTTGCTCATATCGGGAAACTGTGATCCTGTACCAACTGGTACACTGTCACCTCCAACTGCTCCAATCCCCCTGCGGTCTGCCCGCTACCTGCTATCGTGGGTCCACTAACGTCCTGTATCATCCTTGCCTGAAGTGGGGCAACCAGAGGAGCTGTTGCAGGGGTAGCTGCCTATTGCAGCGGTGGAGGAGGAGGCGGCGGCGGAGGGCCCATGGGCGCTACTGGCTCTCCTTGCGCCTCTTCATCCACGGCTGGTCTCTTCTCTGCTCTAGCCACTGATAGAGCTATCTGTCTGAGCTCTCTCCTAAATTCCTCCTGATTCTGCTGCATCTGCATCTAAACCTCAACTAGCCTAGCTATTGCAGCATCCCTTTCCTGTCGACTATTCCCACTGCGGTGACTGTCGCATTGACTGTCTCGGTGATGGCTCTCCATACGACGACTAGCTAATACTGGTACACTCATCTCTGCTGGTGGCATGGTGGTCCTAGGTCGACTGGAAGCTGTGTCACTGTGACCATGGTCGGGACTATCTTGTCTGATACCACTATTGGTATCAGAGAACATATGCCAAGAGTTGGCTCTTAGAGAACATATGCCAAGAGTTGGCTCTGATACCACTATTGTTGGTATCAGAGAACATATGCTGAGGGTTGGCTCTCATACCACTGCTGTAACACCCCGTTTCGGCTCACCCGCGAACGGACCCGGAAATGTCATTGGCGACCGAACCATTCGTTAATCTACTAGATTCGGTTAAGCCGACCCAGATCTACTCTCGGCGTCTCAAGATGGAGATGCAAATATGAAATGCATGAATGAGAACGATTGGGTTCTAACGCGGTCCTACATGCATGCTATGATGTACAAGCAAAAACAAGACAAAATAATAAATGAGAAACCAAAAGAAAATATATAATATTACATGAAAATACGATAACACATAATAATCTACCATGACATTAAATCATTATCTCATTCGTTTTTACCCGAGCCGAGTCTGAACTCCAAGGCTCCCTACTCATTCATATTTATCAGTTCGTTTCATAACAAGTAATTCATTCAAGC
Source organism: Piper betle (assembly GCA_033002965.1). Taxonomy (NCBI): domain Eukaryota; kingdom Viridiplantae; phylum Streptophyta; class Magnoliopsida; order Piperales; family Piperaceae; genus Piper; species Piper betle. Next base: position 217,100 of record JAURVB010006131.1, on the reverse strand, counting down.
AAACACATCAAAATTATCATTTACATAACAATAACACACCATCATTATACATACGTTACACGCGGCAGGTACATGTGTGCGCGGTTCCGTGCTGCTCCTCCGCAGTCCCGACAGCTTTCATCGCTCGCATTCCTCACCTACATATATATAGAAAAACAGTCAGTAACGAGTGTTACCAGCCCGGAAAATAACTAATATCAATCTGGCACAGGAGAGCAAACTCTCCTGTTGAATCAAAACCATATACTTCCTCAAGAACTCTCATCAGGGCACATACGGTCGCCGTCGCCGTCAGGCCGTCGCCCTCGGGTCGACAGCGTCCCCCTTTCTTTCTCATTCTCATACCTTGGCCATTTCTCTATCACTTCTCGCATCAAATTTCATTCCTTACCGCCCTCTGCACCTTCCATATTACTCCTGGCCTTGAGCACAAAGGCCGAGCACTCTAAGGCAGTCGCCTTCAGTACCCTTTGAACCACAAGTCTAGACATGCACTGCATTGCAGTACCCGTAAACCTCCACACTTCTCCGGGTTTGAGGAACTCAAAGGTGGAGTTGTCCGGATCCTTCGGGAACGAAGTGGGTTCTCCCCAGCTCCAGAGCCCGCTCTTCCGGGCACACGCCCTATCTGAAGACGTGGCCGCAAGTAACCCTCATTCCATCTCTCACTGAAAACGCGAAAACTATACATATATAGGCCTGGGTTGGGATTTATACAATAGGCCCGAAGGCAACTTGATCTGGATCTGAAGTTCGAAAACAAACTCGAGGGATCTCATCCTCGAGGGTTATTAATCCGAAAAAAGAACTGTTGGCTAAATGGCCCGAGTTAAGTGGGATCCGATAAAACGCCACTTAACTCGTCCTGCACATGATAAATCAAATATACAATAGAGTAGCGTAAAACAGAGAACGAGTCCTAAACGGACTTGGTAGAAGCTCCAAACGGGTCCACGCGCCTAGGCGGCGAGCTCCTACACCGTACCTACACAATCAAACTAAAAACTAACGCCCGCATGATGAATCACACATCCTATAGCATGCACGCACAATCAACACAATCACGCATCAATCAACACACATTAACCTATATCAATTCTAGCAAGTCTACTTAGGCTAGTTTGCATTAGATCATGATAATTACCTAGTTACCCTAATTACTTTCTTAGCCTCCATTTTTAACACCACTCAATCAAGCAAATTTCACATTTTATCCTTAATCAAATCTACATTTATATATATTATTATAACATACAATTCACCAATCCTAGCATGCAATTCTAATAATCAATACTTTCAAATAATTAAATTAAAATAAATTATACCTCGCGTCGTCGAAAATCGGCGACGGCTAGGGTTTCCGTTTCGTGGCTCGAAACTCGAATTCGGCACCTAGCGGCGTCCGAAGTCCGATCAGATTGGACCAGGTGCGTTCGGCGGATGATCCGGCGAATTTCCCACGAATCCAATTTTCCGGCGGTTCCGGCGGTTTTCCGGTGAGTGTCGGCGGTTTTCCAACGGATTCCGGCGACGATTCGGGACGGAGCAATCAGGGGGTCTATCGGCACCAGCTCGACGAGCTTGGTCCGATGGCGGTGTCAAACAAGGTAGCCGAGGCGGCGATGGCCGTCGGCGGCGGCGTTGAAAACGGGCGGCGGTGGCGGTGTGCTCCGATCGGGTCTCCGGCCGGCCTCGACGGCGCTCGGGATGATGGGGAAATGTCGGCGACGGCGAGGGGGTGGTCGTCGGGGTCACAGCGGCGGCGGAGCGGCCCGGACGGCGGCGGAATCAGGCTCGGAGTGGTGACGGCCGAGGCGGCTTCGCCTGCGGCATCGCGGCGGCGCGTCGGCAGGCGATCGGTGGCCAGGGTCGGTCGGGGCGGCACGGCGACGGCGAGGTGACGACGGACGGTTGGTTCTGGCGGCGGGGCGACAGTCGACGGCGGTGGCAGCGACGAACGAAGTGGGCGGCGAGGGTTTGGGTGAAGAAGGGTCGGGAGAAGATGAAGGAGCGTGCGATGGCATTTTTGTAAATTAAACTTGACTCGACTCCGACTCGAGTCAATAATAATAACTATCTCCTAATAAATCCTAAAAAATCCAAAAAATTGGAAAAATCCCGTAAAATCAAACGAACACAGCAACATCCAAATGATATGTTCTATAACTAATAACCCACCCAAACTCACCTATATCGCGTCCTAATTCGTCATTCAGCCCTAAAAATATTCTACGATCAAATAAAAATAACAATTAATACTGCATACCTCCATATACTTGATAACCCATTTTTCATCATCTTTTTGACGTTATCATCGTATACTTGAGCATACATGACCCTCATCGCTCATAACTCACAGCTGGCCTCAACTCAGCTCGCGGTCCTTGAAGGTGACTCGACTCGAACCGACGGTTGAACCGACTGGTTCACTCCCGTAAAACTCTGACTCGAGTCACGGGTTTTACATTAGGTACTACCTTTGGCCTGCTTATAATCAAAAGAAGGCATGGGAGGTGGATTGGGCGAGTCAAAGGTCTCCAAAATCTCCGCTCTCACCCCTCCACCCTCCTTCTCCTTCCTCCCGATGAAAAACCCAAATCCGCCGAACCCCCTAGGCCATGAAGAAGCCCCGGCGTCCTCGGCCAGAGCACCAGGCTTGGCCTCAGCCACCTGTATGCAAGCGAGCACATCGGGGGCAGTGGCAGGCGCTGCAGCTGGCATGAGCTCCTCAGCGGGGACAGGGGGACGAAGCGCTGGAGCATGATGCCGCCGCCCTCAATGAGGCCGAGATGATGGTGGACTGGACAGTGGGGCAGAGAAAAAGCCACCCGATCGAAACAGAGCCACAAAACCATCTTTACTATTTGTGTTAGGATTTATATCCTAGCACTATAAATCCTGCCATGACCACAACCACCCTAAGGTGCTCACCCTACCACGAGTCCCCCTTTCTCTTCAGCCCCTACCGGCCAACTGTCTCAGCGCCCCTACCGGCCAACTGTCTCAACGCCCCTGCTGCCCCCACCCCCTGGCCGCGCTGCACACCGCCCTCGCATTCCCCACCCTCCCTCCCCCCCGCCCCTGCACCCTCGCCCGCAGCTGCAGCCCAACCCAACAGGTGTTGCGGTGACATCAATGGCCAGCAGGTGATTGGCGGCGAGGTCACCGGCGGTGGGGTCGCGCGGGAAAACAGGGGGGGTGTTTAGAAACAAGGGAGACTCTCGATGGCAATTTCGTAATAAAAACTTAGACTTGAGACCTAAAAAATTAACTTGAGTTGGAATATTTTAAAATTTATTTCGTAATAAAAAATTGACTCGGGTTGAGTTTTTATTACGAAATAAATTTTAACTTGACTCGCTCCCGATTCATGTCAATATTACTGAAATAAATCAAAAAAATTTTATATTTTTTCTATTTATTTTATAATATTGACTTGAGTTAAGAACAAGCCAAATTTTTTTCTATTTTTTTATTTTTATATTTTTGTTTAAAATTTATTTCGTAATATTAACTCGTGTCATGAGCCAAGCTTTTATTTTGTGGCATTTTATTTTTAAAATTTATTTTAAAATATTGACTCGAGTTTAGAGCGAGTCAAATTTTTATTTTATGGTATTTTATTTTTTAAAATTTATTTTGTAATATTGACTCGAGTCGAGAGCGAGTCAAATTTTTATTTTATGGTATTTTTTTAAAATAATTATTGCATAATATTGACTCGAGTTAGGAATAAGTCAAAATTTTATTTTATGGCATTTTATTTTTAAATTTTTTTAAAAAATTTATTTCGTAATATTGGCTTGAGTTGGGAGCGAGCCATGTTTTTATTTTATGGTATTTTATTTTTAAATTTATTTAGTAATATTGATTTGGGTCGAGACTGAGTCAAGTTTTTATTTTATGGTATTTTATTGTTAAATTTTTTTCATAATATTAACTCGAGTCAGGAGCGAATCAAGTTTTTATTACAAAGTTGTCATTGCCCTTTCATCCCCCCCCCCCCCCACCCTGTTTTGTTGCGCCACCACCGGTGGTGATGCAGGTGATGCCAGCGTGGAGGAGGCCAGGGTAGCAGACGGTGGGGAGGAGCTCGGTTGGTGGGCGGGGCAATGATGGGGGTGGAGGCAAAACGGGCTATGGGGGGTGGGGAGGGCTGTTGGCAGGGCCGACCAGGGGGTTGGCGGTGGGTGGGGCCATAGAGGCGGGCAGGGCCGCTGCAGCGGTGATAGCGGTCAGTCCGGTGGGCAAGAACGGGAAATCGGGGGGGGGGGAATTGTGGAAATTAGCGGTGCTGCATGCGCTTCCAAAAGGGGTAGCACATAGTAGCACTGCCGTATATAAATATATATATATATATATATAAGGGGGGGAAGCTATGATGCAGCATAGCCATCTTTCTAGCCATTGGATTCAATCCAACGGCTAGAAATTAACTTCCCACCACACCACCCCACTCCACATCACAACCCCCACCCACCCCTAATTCCGGAGGCTCTTCCCCTCGGCCGGCCGCCGTGCCCCTCTTCCCCATGTGTCCCCTCCGCTCCCGCCCACCGCGTCCCTCAATCCCCTTCCTCACTGTGCTGCGTGGTGTCCAACTTCGGAGACCTTCCTCGTAGTGGATTTCATCCTGCAAATGCACTTGTGATATCCACAGAGACCAGGTCGAAGTAGGTCGGCTACTTCGAGCACGACGTCACCGCCATCCTCGCCCTGGTCCTAGATGCCGGCCTCGCCATCGTTGAGGGTATCGTCCCCAAGCCCCCGCTCCGCCTACCGCTTGCCCGGCCAAGTTCACATCGATGATGTCCACAAAGCTGTCGTCGACAATAGCCTGCAATTGTACTCCTCCTCTGATCATGTATTTGCCCTCCCTCTCCAAGGCGGTTGTCATTCGGGAGGCCAATCTGAGCAAGTCCGACCACACAATTGACGGCGGGAGCTGGTGACCGGGGAAGGAAAATGGTAGGGAGAGGGAAGGAAGGGAGGCGATGGTGAGGCGGTGACGGCACTGGCCGGCGGTGGGCAGCAGCGGTCAACGATGGTCGGGTGGTGCAGCAAAACAGGGGTAGAAAAATAGAGTTATCAGCGCAGCAAAGCAGGGGAGAACGAAATGGGAGGGTTAGTTTCATAAGAAAAAGTTGACTCCTCCCTACTTGAATCAATAGTACAAAATAGATCAAAAAAATATTAAAAAATACAGTAAAATATCATAAAATAAAATAATCGAATTCTAATAAGTTACTTTATTTTATGATATTTTACTCTATTTTTTATATATTTTTAGATGCATTTCGTAATATTGACCTGAGATAGGAAGGAAATGGGAGGGGTAGTTTTGTAATAAAAAGTTGACTCGCTCCCGACTCGAATCAATATTACAAAATAGATCCCAAAAAATATTAAAAACAACAATAAAATACCACAAAATAAATAATCAAGTTCTAATGGGTTTTTATGGTATTTTACTCTATTTTTTCATATTTTTTAGATTTATTTCATAATATTGGCTCAAATCAGGAAGGAAATGGGTAGAGAGTAGTTTCATAATAAAAACTTGACTCGACCCGACTCGTGTCAATATTACGAAATATATCCCAATAATTATAAAAAATACCTTAAATTAAATAATTGAGTTTTAATAGATTGTTTTATTTTATAGTATTTTCATATATCTTTTTCATATTTTTTTAGATGTATTTTATAATATTGATATGAGCAAGGGAGGAAATGGGCAGGGGTAGTTTTGTAATGAAAACTTGACCGGTCCCGACTCTAGTCAATATTACGAAATAGATTGCAAAAAATATTAAAAAATACAGGAAAATACCATAAAATAAACAATCAAATTCTAATTGATTATTTTTATTTTATAGTATTTTACTCTATTTTTTCATATTTTTTTAGATGTATTATGTAATATTGATTTAAAGACAGAAGGTAGTCAAGTTTTTATTACAAAATTACTACTATTTCATTTTCTCCACCAACCACTTTTTTCTCCCCCACCTCACCACCATCGTTACTTAGGCAATTTTATAATAAAAACTTGACTCGGTCCTGATTCAAGTCAATATTATTAAATACATCTTGAAAAATATCAAACAAATTAAAATAAAATAAAATACAATAAAATAATCCATTAGAATTTGATTTTTTTTATTTTACGGTATTTTCCTGTATATTTTTATATTTTTTGGGATCTATTTCGTAATATTTATTCGTGTCCGGACCGAGTCAAGTTTTAATTACAAAATAGCCCATGCCCATTTCCTTCCCCCTCATGTCAATATTATGAAATACATCTCCAAAAATATGAAAAAATATATTAAAATACCATAAAATAAAATAATCTATTAGAACTTGATTATTTTATTTTATGGTAATTTATTGTATTTTTATATTTTTTGGGATATGTTTCTTAATATTCACTCTAAGTTAGGAGTTAGTCAAGTTTTTATTACCAAACTACCTGTAATGACCCGGCCATTTGTCACAACATTGTGGGCCTAGCTGGCCAGGTGTTACTCACAATTAAGCAAATATCTCTAACATTTTTTTTAACAAAACATATATAAAGATCCCTCAGTCTTAGACCGTTTCCTACTAACCACACTTATTTCTCAAACAAATAATAAAAGGAGTCCTCATATTTATTTTGCTCCATGCCCTGGTTGTCAATCACCTACTTTCGTAGCTACACACCTGCGGAGGCAATTCCGCGTTAGTAATTACAACACTAAGTAGTATAATAGATAAAACAAATCAAGTACATTTCACTATTTCCTTATGTTTATTTTAATATGTGGTGGAGCGATTCCGCTATACTCCAAAACAATGCGGAGGAGGTAGCTGCTGTGATCTGCACACCCCAGCCATAGCCCTTTTGTGGGGAGGCTATCACTGCACTCAGGTGATTGCTACGCCCCGTTTGTGGGAAAGCTCTCACTACCAATTCTAGTGCCAGTGCTTCACACACCCCAGCCGTAGCCTTTTTATGGGGAGGCTATCACTGCACTCAGGTGAATGCTACGCCCCGTTTCTGGGGAAGCTCTCACAGCCAACTCTAGTGCCAGTGCCTCACACACCCCGGCCGTAGTCTTTTTATGAGGAGGCTATCACTGCACTCAGGTGAATGATACAACCTGTTTGTGGGGAAGCTCTCACTGCCAACTCTAGTACCAGTGCCTCACACACCCCGGCCGTAGCCTTTTTATGGGGAGGCTATCACTGCACTCCAGTGCAATGGAGGAATCGTTGTGCCTCGCTCACCCCGACCGTAGCCTTTTTATGGGGTGGCTATCACTACTCCAAAATAATGTCGATGCATTACACAATTTACGCACATAATACGACACCGTGTCGGACTGAGTCAATACTTTGACCCCGGTTGCACTCGGTGCATGGTGGTCGAATCTGAGCTCAGGCCGACCTAGGCTACCAACAAGGAAAGTACGATGTTCTACCTATTATACGTACCTGACTTGTGACTTCGTCTGACTGTGACCCGTGAACCCTAATCTGAATGAGGGCATAAAATTATACATTAGTATAATTTTATTTTGCATGAACCTACATGCAACTTACATGACTAATATACTCTCAATTTTAAATGATGTAATTAGTTCATGTTAGTCTTCATTCCATATTCCATTTTCAGCAATTCTAATGATAATTAATTATTAATTATCCCCATCCAAATCCCCATTTTTTAATTGATAATTTAATTATTAACATGTCCATTTACAAAACAACTAAGCAATCGACAAGAACCACATGCATAAGACGCTGGAGATCTAGCAACTTAGCAGGGCGTTTTCAACAAACCTTGCATGCAAGAATCCTAATGTAACAAATAAGATGATTGCATGCAAGAATCCTAATGTAACAAATAAGATGAGGGACGAAATACTCACACAGTAATGGGGAGGTTGCCTGGGACGGAGATGAGGGATGAAATACTCCCTCCTCCTGCATATATATACACTTCAACCATTCCCTCCATTAAATTCTCATACCCCATCATCCATTGGTATTTCCTAGGTTCAACGAACTCCTTCATTAAATTCTCACACCCTATCATCCATTGGTATTTTCTATGTTCAATGACCCCTTTATTAAATTCTCACACCCCATCATCCATTCATGAATAGGTATTTTCTAGGTGACCTTATGTTGAACCATGACCGGTCGACTTGATAACCAACCGTATTGGTTCTTCTATATTTATTTCATAATATTTAGGTTCGAGTCTTGTAATAAGAATCATGGTTTTTACAATCTCCCCAACTTAGAAATATTTCGTCCCCGAAATATTATAACAGCAAGATGATAAGCGTGATTAATTATATCTTCGGGATCTCAAGCTGCTCCTGCTGTTGCTTCTGGGGCTAACGACACTCATTTTGTAAGTGTCCCGTCTTTTCGCAATTGTAGCACTGACGGGGCTCACTGCATAACCCTGAATGCATCTTGTTCCAATTTTTACATAGTCGATACAGAATCTCCTGAAACTTCCTTTTGCGGTTCCCATCGACATTCCGTTGATAGTTCTGCTGCTGGTGTTCTGCAGACCTGTTTTTGCTACTACACTGTTGGCATTCTTATGTTGCATAGTAGCCTTCCCCTATTTCTGTGCACGTACATAGTCGTACACCAAATGCTATATACCGATTCATCATCAGAGTCTATAGACAGTATATCTTCATCTAGATTTTCTATTAATGCTGCTCTTTCTCTATTATTTTGTTTTTTAGGACATGCATTAGCAAAATGATTTTCATTTCCACAAATAAAGCACTGACATTTCCTTGTTGATATCCTTTTTACATATGTTTTGTTTCTCGTATTATGTAGTCTATCCTTATTAAAAGTTGTAGCTCTTCTCAATCTTTTCCTTTTTATATATGGATTTTTACTTCCATATTGCTTGGTCCATAAATTGCTCTTTGACAGAAATTATAAGATTGTCTTTTAATTTATTCATGTAGGGCCACTTCTTTACATCTTTCTTGTAGGTACATATAAGTAAATTGCACTCTTGGTCCAATTCCTAGTCCATCTTTTATAATTAAATACTATCCTAGCTTTTCCTCTTTTTATTTCAGAATGCTTTCTTACTATAAAAGCAGCTGATCTATGGGGACTTACTGATCTTCTAATTAATCCTAACTCCATTAATTCTTTTATTTGGATTTTAAATTCATTTATGTCGTCAGGACTATATTCTAAGTTTGTTGTTCTTATTATTAAATCTGGATTTTTAATGTTAAGGCTAAATTCATAATTACATTTATTATTATTTATATCTTCTCCTATTAATCCTATTTTTTCTAGTTCTCTCATTATAGGTATATTTTTTATTTCATCTTGTTCCATTTTATTTCCCTTTCCTATATTGTAATAAGCATGTTGTTGTATCAAATTCCAGGTTTCATTTTCAATAATCTCATCTTCTTCTTGTTTGCAAAGGAAATCAAGTGGGCCAAGTCCACCATGCTTCGCAAACAACTCTGATTGTTTATTATACTTATAGGTAGGGAATTGATGTATATTTTTAAAAATAGTTAAACTAGTATTATTCAATAACAAACCACATTTAATAGAAATTTCATAAGAATTGAATTAATTAGTAGGCGAAACATGAATGGTGGCTAAATCATATTTAGTTGTAAAGCGCCCAGAAAAGTCTCTAAATTGAATTGCCTTTGGTTCAACTTTATAATCAATGTTTAAAAGGGTATTGTCGACACTCCTTATTCAATTTTCAGCAATTCTAATGATAATTAATTATTAATTATCCCCATCCAAATCCCCATTATCTAATTGATAATTTAATTATTAACATGTCCATTTACAAAACAACTAAGCAATCGACAAGAACCAAATGCATAAGACGCTGGAGATCTAGCAACTTAGTAGGGCATTTTCAACAAACCTTGCATGCAAGAATCCTAATGGAAACAAATAAGATGAGGGATGAAATACTCACACAGTAATGGGGAGGTTGCCTGGGACGGAGATGAGGGATGAAATACTCCCTCCTCCTGCATATATATACACTTCAACCATTCCCTCCATTAAATTCTCATACCCCATCATCCATTGGTATTTCCTAGGTTCAACGAGCTCCTTCATTAAATTCTCACACCCTATCATCCATTGGTATTTTCTAGGTTCAATGACCCCTTTATTAAATTCTCACACCCCATCATCCATTCATGAATAGGTATTTTCTAGGTGACCTTATGTCGAACCATGACCGGTCGACTTGATAACCAACCGTATTGGTTCTTCTATATTTATTTCATAATATTTAGGTTCGAGTCTTGTAATAAAAATCATGGTTTTTACAATCTCCCCAACTTAGAAATATTTCATCCCCGAAATATTATAACAGCAAGATGATAAGCGTGATTAATTATATCTTCGGGATCTCAGGCTGCTCCTGTTGTTGCTTCTGGGGCTAACAACACTCATTTTGCAAGTGTCCCGTCTTTTCGCAATTGTAGCACTGACGGGGCTCACTGCATAACCCTGAATGCATCTTGTTGCAATTTTTACATAGTCGATACAGAATCTCCTGAAACTTCCTTTTGCGGTTCCCATCGACATTCCATTGATAGTTCTGCTGCTGGTGTTCTGCAGACCTGTTTTTGCTACTACCATGTTGGCATTCTTATGTTGCATAGTAGCCTTCCCCTGTTTCTGTGCACGTACATAGTCGTACACCAATTCATGAGTAGTGGCTGCCTCAACCACTTCGGTTATACTGCCTCTTGGTGCCGTAGCAACCCTACTCCTCAATTTGGGCTTCAACCCCCAGAAAAATTTGTCAGCTCTGGGTCGGGCAGTTGCCAGACTCCCAGCTGCAAATCTCTCCAATTACAAGAAATTTTTGCATACTCTCGGACTGAATCATCCCTCTGAGTTAGAGTGGAAAATTCCAGTTCTTTCTTCTGGACAACAGACTCAGGAAAGTATTGTCCATTGAAAGCTGTTACAAATTCCGCCCAAGGAATGGACGAAATCTCCCATTGATGGAATGCAGTCTTCTCCATGGATTTCCACCAATAGGATGCTTCCTCCTGAAGCATGGATGTCGCCAGCCTCACCTAATGGCGATGAGGCACAGAGAGAGCTCTAAATGCTTTCTCAGTAATGTCCAACCAGCTTTCTGCCTTCATTGGATCAGTCCCACCAATAAATACCTTAGCTCCGTTCCTCCGGAATTTCTCTACAATGTATCGATCACTGTCATCCCCAACTGGCAGTACCACTTGTCGGACTACCGGTGACACTGGGTTTGGAAGTTCCCCTCGCTCGCCCTGGTCAGCTATCCCTACCCGCTCTTGGGCGCTCCCCTGGTCCCCATTTGGGACACTACTAGGACCCGCACTTGAATTTGGAACTCCATTCCCGGTTACCAATCCCAGTAATCGTTGCGCTACGTTCTGAATCACAGAACTGGTATTATTTGAAGCCTGCGCAAGTTCCTATATGGCCGTCAAAATTTGGCCTAACACACTCTCCACGTTCGTGTTCGACTGCGCAGCTTGGCTCGACTTCCTTCGGGTGCCTGCCATCTAAAATTTATTCCGTTATGGTTAATAAAAAAATTTTCTTTTTATGATTACTTCGTTTGTTAGTGAGTCCACTAATTCCCTAATGACATACCCCATTGGAGAAAGATAAATATTGGACTCTTCAACAAGGTACTTGAGTCATAAGATGTGAGCTTTTGGGAAACCAGGCTCTGATACCACCTGTAATGACCCGACCATTTGTCACAATATTGTGGGCCTAGCTGGCCAGCTGTTACTCACAATTAAGCAAACATCTCTAACATTTTTTTTAACAAAACATATATAAAGATCCCACAGTCTTAGACCGTTTCCCAGTAGCCACACTTATTTCTCAAATAAATAATAAAAGGAGTCCTCATATTTATTTTGCTCCATGCCCTGGTTGTCAATCACCTACTTTCGTATCTGCACACCTGCGGAGGCAATTCCGCGTTAGTAATTACAACACTAAGTAGTATAATAGATAAAACAAATCAAGTACATTCAACTATTTCCTTATGTTTATTTTAATTTGCGGTGGAGCGATTCCGCTATACTCAAAAACAATGCGGAGGAGGTATCCGCTGTGATCTGCACACCCCAGCCGTAGCCCTTTTGTGGGGAGGCTACCACTATCGTATCCAGTGCCAGTGCCTCGCACACCCCAGCCGTAGCCTTTTTGTGGGAAAGCTATCACTACACTCAGGTGATTGCTACGCCGCGTTTGTGGGAAAGCTCTCACTACCAATTCTAGTGCCAGTGCCTCGCACACCCCAGCCGTAGCCTTTTTATGGGGAGGCTATCACTGCACTCAGGTGAATGCTACGCCCCGTTTGTGGGGAAGCTATCACTGCCAACTCTAGTGCCAGTGCCTCACACACCCCGGCCGTAGCCTTTTTATGGGGAGGCTATCACTGCACTCCAGTGCAATGGAGGAATCGTTGTGCCTCGCTCACCCCGGCCGTAGCCTTTTTATGGGGCGGCTATCACTACTCCAAAACAATGTCGATGCATTACACAATTTACGCACATAATACGACCCCGTGTCGGACTGAGTCAATTCATTGACCCCGGTTGCACTCGGTGCATGGTGGTCGAGTCTGGGCTCAGGCCTACCTAGGCTACCAACAAGGAAAGTATGATGTTCTACCTATTATACGTACCTGATTTGTGACTTCATCTGACTGTGACCCGTGAAACCTAATCTGAATGAGGGCATAAAATTATACATTAGTATAATTTTATTTTGCATGAACCTACATGCAACTTACATGGCTAATATACTATCAATTTTAAATGATGTAATTAGTTAATGTTAGTCTTCATTCCTTATTAAATTTTCAGCAATTCTAATGATAGTTAATTAATAATTATCCCCATCCGAATCCCCATTATCTAATTGATAATTTAATTATTAACATGTCCATTTACAAAACAACTAAACAATCGACAAGAACCACATGCATAAGACGCTGGAGATCTAGCAACTTGGCAGGGCGTTTTCAACAAACCTTGCATGCAAGAATCCTAATGGAAACAAATAAGATGAGGGATGAAATACTCACACAGTAATGGGGAGGTCGCCTGGGACGGAGATGAGGGATGAAATACTCCCTCCTCCTGCATATATATACACTTCAACCATTCCCTCCATTAAATTCTCATACCCCATCATCCATTGGTATTTCCTAGGTTCAACGAGCCCCTTCATTAAATTCTCACACCCCATCATCCATTCGTATTTTCTAGGTTCAACGACCCCTTTATTAAATTCTCACACCCCATTATCCATTCATGAATAGGTATTTTCTAGGTGATCTTAAGTCGAACCATCACCGGTCAACTTGATAACCAACTATATTGGTTCTTCTATATTTATTTCATAATATTTAGGTTCGAGTCTTGTAATAAGAATCATGGTTTTTACACTACCCCTGCCCATTTCCTTCTCCGTGCCACCACTCCACCATCCCACCACCATTGACCTTGTCGCCGGCCGTCCGTTGCTAGCCAGCTACTCCGCCATCTAGTGCCGTCGCCAACTCGTCGCTGCCTCCCTTTCTTCCCCCTCTCCCTACCCTTTTCCTTCCCGGCCACCCATTGCCGCCCACCTTGCATGCGTCGCTGCCGACCCCCAACCCCAGCAAAGACCTCCGGCGACCATCTCTAGCCTCTTCTCCTCCATTCCCGATTCTTTCCCGAGTGACCCAAGGCAGTGCCGCAAACCAGTGGGTGCCAATTTGGCGCGGCAAACTGGGGAGGGGGGGGCGTGGTGCGAGGATGGGGGAGGAGAGGTGGCCAGCATGGGGACGAGGGGCGCGGCTCCGTCGAGTGGGGGGGGGGGTGTAGGGGGTGGATTTAATTTCTAGCTGTTGGATTGTGATCCAACGGCTGGGACAAAAGTGAAGCACAACCCAGGTGGTTGTGTTGCAGCACAGCCCAGGTGGTTGTGCTGCAACACAGCCACCTTTTCTCCTATATATATATAATTTAAAATAAAAATAATTATAAAAGTTTAAATGATATAATTTTGATTCAATATATGTCAAATTATTTGTTTTGGAATAAAATCATTATATTATTAAGTAAAAAACTAGGCTACGGATTTGCTGTAGCAAGCGCTACAGCAAACTCGCTATAACACTTGTATAATTAACTTAAATCGTCTTAATTGGTTGTATTAAAATTTTTTATTATAATAAATAAGTTAATTTTCTTTAATTAAAGAGATTTACGTTTCATGCTTGTTTGAGTGATAGCAATGAGATTCCCCAATATCATGCTAAGAATAGCTAGGATTTCGAGAAGAAGATGTCATTCGTTTGATGAGTAATAAAAAGGAATATCGAAAATTCGAGTGGCTAAAGCTGAGGCAATCCAATAAATCTAAGTGTAGTGCTTGGTGTATTGATCTTTTTTGGAAAGGGAGTGTGTGCGAGTTGTTTATTTCACGAAAAAGACTGGATCGAACCGGCTGCACTTTTTTTATAGGAGGGGGGAGGGGTGTACAATCTTAGACGAATTAATTCTGAATAAATTAAGAAATCATATGTAAGAACTATAGCATTTCGTGGGAAGACAACTGAAATATGCCACTGAAAGACTCTATTGAGACAAAGATGGGTTGTCAAGAACGTAAAAGAGGTAGGATGGGCAGTTGGCCAACTAATATAATTATATTTAGTTTTTTTCATATTTTATGCAAACAGATATGTAAAAGGTATAAAGTATTGTATTTAATATAAATTATTGAGCTTCAAGCTGTGTCAAGCTAAATAGAGATGTGTTCGTACTCATGTGCTCGCCTGATTTGAGGTGAACTTTAAGTTGAAAGAAATCAAGCCGAATATCGAGTGAATTCAAACTTAACGAAGCTGTTAGCACCTCTACTTACATTGATGCTCCTCCATATTTGAGAAGTATCAGTACTGGAGCTGATAATTGAAGCTAATAAATGTGTAATGGAACAATAATTTTTATACAATTATTATTATAAAGAGACCAACTGATCAATAGACAAGCAAAAAAATCAAGCTTATGTTGTTAGCATTTCATTCTCCGGTGCACCTCATTTTCCTCTTGAAGTAAACTCCAAGCCCTATCTACTCATTATTGTGATACAGAACTAAACCGAACGCCGAATACAACCGAAAAAATCAATATCGATCGATTGCACAGCACCACAAATTCATTTCACAAGGGCGAAGTCCATCACTTTCTATATTCAAACTCTAGCATTTCTGTCATCCACGCGTTACCATCTTATAAATTGTGATTGAAGAGTTAGTGTTTCAATGATTTCATGCAGCGCCACGTGAGATATGAGCAGTCTCCATGGTTTCAAAGTCTTTCAATCGTTCACCTTTGGATGATATAGATGTGGTCCTTCAGTCGGCGGCGAAAGTTGTTCATGTGAAAAATGAGCTCCTTTTAGTAAACAAAAAGTATATGTATCAAGTAGAAACTGAAAACTATATCAGCTTGTATACCTTGTATATATATCTTGCGACTTATGATTGGTATAGATTTGATGAATGGAACCCTAGAGTACTCTCATATTGGGTATGATTTATATTATTATATTATTTTAATTCGTCTCTGAAATATTAATTTTAAATTCTCCTGAAACCTTGTTTTTTTAAAAAACTTTTATATTTTAACTGTTATCTAATTAAATATTGATCACAAAAAAAATATTTTTAATGGTTAACAAAATATTTTACTTATAATATTAAAATTTTGTTGAACCTAGTTTATGCTGATTGAAACCAGCTCAACCCACTTAAACCAAAGATGTCTTATGTCGGCTACAAAAACCAGTGTGGTAACGGATCAGATATTTTATAATATTGAGTGATCGTAGATATTGAAATTTTCAAAATGTTAAAACCATAAAAAAAAGAGATAGGGAAAGAAATGAAGTGGTGTTGAGATTTTTTGATGCGTTCCTGACTAGATCATATTTCATTTGATGTGATACCCCATGTGGGGTTTCTTATGCTAATAGTATGTTTTACTTGTTGTCGTCCTTCCTGCAGAAAGCTAAACACACTATCTAGTCTTTCTTTTTGAAAAAAAACCTTTGCTCCATGGTCGAAGACTGTCACTGTGCCTAGTTTGAATCAATGGTTTGTAATTAGTTGAAACATTCTTAATTCGCGACTTTCGGTGTTTGCTTTGATAAAAAATATTCGGAGTCTATTCATGTTTTCAGTTAGACGTTTCAACGTAGGGTTCTAAAGTTTTGTCAAATTAAGTCTATTGCAAGCCAATTTTTTACCATGCCCTCTCAGTAAGCATAGCCACAACATGGTACCCATTACCATTAATATCGTGTTTGTTGCATGCCGTATATATTTAGTTCATTTAGTTCTGGGTTTCACTAAATTTTCAGATTATAAATAAAATGTTTTATAATATATTTTTAAATTTTCTATCGGCGCACAAAGGTATTGCGTCCTGGGACCCAATCTCCAATTAAATTAAGAGATTCGATTTTGCAAATTGTTTGGAATCCAAAAGTTGTAGAACTCCGAAGGTTTAGTCTTCTCATATAAGCTGATGCAACTTGTGCCTTAATTGAATTGGAAGTACATAACCTTGTGGTTTTATTAAAATGAGCTGTACTAGGATTTAGGGGAAGAGACGAGCGGGAAACAGGCTAGAGTTGAGAAAACCAATGGGAATGATGAGCTCCAGTTTACAAGCATACAAATGTTTTTGTTCAACCATAATTTGGTAGATTCCTATTTCAAAAAAGTGCTCTGTGGACACTTGCTGCCCACTTTTTGTTTTCATTAAGCATTCCTAATCCTAGAGTTGTATAAATTAATCCCCCGTCAAGACTGCCCAAAAGAGAATATTAAGTGGACTGATCCAGAAGAGTTTGAAAGTGATTCTGCTTCTTGCCCTTGTGCCCATGGTTTTCCTTAGCGGACCCGTATTGTCTGATACGTGCTAGTTTTTCAAGCTCGATACAAATCAACGTCTAATAAACCTATACGCTTAAACATATATTATATAATATTTTAAAATATTATATATATAATATTCATTGAAATATTAATTTTAGAAATTACTAATAAAAACACATTTTTAAAAATTTAAAGCATTTATCTTACAGATATTTTACTCTAATTATAAAACATAATTAATTTTATTTGTAGATATGATATATATATATATATATATATATATATATATATATATATATCTGTGTATGTGTGTGTGTTCGCGCGTCTGCATGTGTAGATATAAAATTTAATATTATATATTCATGTATATAAAAATTAAAGTATTATAATTTATATAGGTAATATTTGCTGATAAAAAATATTTTCAAGTAAAATAGTTTTTTTAATTTTAAAATATAGTCCAAAAAATATTCATATTACTCTATGTAAGTAAAAAATAAAAAATTATTTTATTTATATTTTAAAAGTAAATTTGAAAATTTATTTTAATATGTCTACATTTATTAAAATAATTAATAATATAGCACCATGTTCCAGTTCACCCGTAAACCGACTCAAAAATGCCAAGGTGATTGAATCATTCGCTAAACTACTTTATTTGGTTAAGCCGATTCAGATCTCCCCTTGATGTCTTAAAATAGTAATGCAAATATATAATACATGGATGGGATGTTTGAATTCTATCATGACCCAACGTGCATGCCATGATATGTTATTGTGCACAAACAAAATAATCGTGAAATCAAGTTAAATAATAAATTATATATTTCTTTTAAAAAAACAAAATGAACTGAGACTTACCTAAAAGTGCAATAGGGTCAACCTGTCCATGGCAATAATAAATATTTATATAGATATAATTTCAAAACATGACATTTTTATTTCACTTTCATTCTAATTTGGTCTCACAAGGTAAACGCTCATAGCATTTCACAGAATAATCTAAAACAATTTCATTATTCACACAGCTTAGAAATCATCATTTCCATTCATTACTTGAGGCAGGTACATGTGTGCAATGGCTTTACTACTCTTCCACGATCTTGACAGTGCTCAATCCTCAAGATTCTCACCTATATAAATAATAAAAAACTGTCAATAATGAGTGTTACCGATCTAGAAAATAAATAATATTAATCTGACATAGGAGAGATGACCCTCCTGTTAAATAAAAAAAACCTTATATACTTCCTCAAGAACTCTCACAATGGTAGTAATGAGAGTCGTCCCCCTCAGGTGGCAGCATCCCTTTCCATAATTCTCTCTTTCCTTATCATTCTCTTTCCTTGGACAATTAAACTATCCCTTTGCGCGATAAAATCCTTCTCTTTTATCTCAGCCCTCTACATCCGCCGTATTACTCTTGGCCCTGAGTACAGTGGTTGAGTATTTTCAGGCATGCACCTTTGGTAGCCTCAGTTGGGATCAAGTCAAATTTTTATTACGAAATTATTTTATTTTTTAAATAAATTTATTTCATAATAAAAACTTGGACTCAAGTCGTGGGCGGGCGGAGCACATTGCAAGCGATCTGAGCAAGGTGGAACGTAGGGGGCTGCGGCTATGGGCAGGGGTGAGGGAGGAAGGTGGTAGCCCGAGGGGGTTGGGGGGGAGCTGCCGCAGCTGCTAGTGTGGGTAATGGGGGATGGCCACTTTGGGAGGGGCCGGGGGCAGCGAAAACCAGCGGGGGGAGGGAAAGGCAAAAAAAAATAGGGGAAGTGGGGGGAAAATTAGGGATGAGTTTTGGGCCATTGGATTTCTATCCAGCAGTCCCTCCTGTGCGCTGCATATGCACTGCCAAACATGGCAACGCATACTAGAACTTCTATATATATATATATATAGGCCTGGGAAGAGAAGTATAAAATATATACTTGAAGGCATCTTGTGGTGGATCTTGTTTTCGAAAACATGTGCAGGGGATCTCATCCTCGAAGGTTATTATTCCTGAAATACAATCGGCTAAATGGCCTGTGTAGAGTGGGATACAATAAAACCACCATTCGACACGTCCTATTTCATGTTCTAAACAAAACACCATAGAATGATACAATAAATAAAGAGCAAGTCCTAAACGGACCTGGTAGAAGCTCCAAGCGTATTTACGCGCCTAAGGGGCGAGCTCCTACTCCTTACTTACACATCAAATCTAGAAGCTAATGCCCGCTCAGTAAATGATGCATCAACTTAACATGAACATCACACATACAATGCAATCATTTGATAGACTTTATTTAGATTTCATATCAAATCATCGAGAGAAATTAAACTAGATAAATAAAATAGCGGAAGCGTGCCTGAAGCCATAAAGAAATCAGAGTCTTGATCACTTAGGTTTTGGATCTTCCAAATTCAAGACTAGTTTTCTAAACCAAAGTTCTGGACAATGGGATACCAGAACGAAAACCAGATATGAATTTAGGGACCATAACCTCCTTATTTATAGTCTTAGTTCCATAAATTCAATTCCACCCATTACGAAAGAGAATTTATGAAAAGGTATCTACACATTGAATTCCACACTTTTCTCATTAAATTCCACACTTTAATTGATGGCTCATAACCCTTAACTTTAGTAGATCAATTTAATTTAGCCAACCTTATATAATAATATATGATACAATTCCTGATTCATGTATATATTTATGTCCAATTTTCAACAATCTCCCACTTGGACTTAATATATACACAAAATAATTATATAACTTTATGAGCTCCAAACATATGTCATTATACCAAAATAACAATCTCGTCCATTAATCAATGTCAATATAGGATCAATGTCCTGTGATCTCAAGTTGATCTGATTTCCGATATGTGAGCATGTAATGTTTTGTTTTCTGAAGATACCTAATGACCCTTTTGGCTGCTATCCAGTGATCCAACCCTGGATTACTTAGATATCTGCCCAACATTCCAACAATATACGCAATATCTGGACGCGTACACACTTGAGCATACATAAAACTTTCCACTACTGAAGCATAGGGAATCTTTTGCATTTCCTTTTCTTCTATATCATTTTTGGGGCATTGATTGGGACTGAATTTGTCTCCTTTAGAAATAGGGGTATCTCCTGGTTTACAATTTTGCATGCCAAATCTTTTAAGTACTTTTTCTATATATGTCTTTTGTGATAATCCAAGTATACATCGATCGCGATTCCGATGTATTTGAATTCCTAATACAAAAGATGCATTACCAAGATCTTTCATTTCAAATTTCTTTGACAAAAGATTCTTAGTTTCGTGTAAAAAATCTATATTATTACTGGCAAGTAATATATCATCAACATATAAAACTAGGAAAATATACTTACTCCCACTAAACTTATGGTATATACAATCATCAATCACATTCATCTCAAAACCAAATGAAAGAATCACTTGATGAAATTTGTGATACCATTGACGAGAAGCCTGCTTAAATCCATAGATGGATTTCTTTAATTTGCAAACCATCTTCTTTGAATCTCCTAATACAAAGTTTTCTAGTTGCACCATATAAATTGTTTCATCAATGTCACCATTTAGAAACGTAGTCTTTACATCCATCTGATGTAACTCAAGATCAAAATGTACCACTAATGCCATAATTATTCTGAACAAGTCTTTCGATGAAACTGGCAAAAAGCCTCATTATAATCAATGCCTTCCTTTTGAGTAAAACCCTTTGCAACAAGACAAGCCTTATATCTTTCTATATTACCCTTTGAATCCCTCTTGGTTTTAAATATCCATTTGCAACCAATGGGTTTCGCACCTTCAGGCAATAAGACAAGATCTCAAACGTCATTAGTTTTCATGGATTTCATCTCTTCATTCATGGCATCAATCCACTTTTGAGAATTAGAACTCATCATGACCTGATGAAAACTGATTGGATCATCAACCATTTCATTGTTATCCTCATGTTCTTGAGAAAGATAATATAATCATCTGAAATTGCTTTTCTCCTTTCTCTTGTTGATCTCCTCAATGGCATTTGCTCTTGAGGTTGTTGAGTTTGTCCTTTAGGTATAACTTGAGTAGGGAGATTCTCGACAAAGTCTTGTAATTCTGGTACTGTTTCTTGAATTACATCAAAAATATGATCCTGATCCTGATTTTTATCAAAAACAATTATGGGAAGAGAATCAGATTCTTCTTCAAAGCCAAAGTCTCTAACCTCATTTCCCCCTTCCAAACCAACATCCTCAAAAAACTGGGCATTTCTCGTCTCAAAGAATGACTTAATTGTGGGATCATAAAACTTATACCCTATTGACCGATCAGAGTACCCAACAAAATAACTGCTTATTGTTCTTGAGTCCAGTTTCCTTTCATTCGGCCTATAAGGCCTTGCTTCAGCTGGACAACCCCAAATACGTAAATGCATTATACTGGGCCTTTTTTCGGTCTATAATTCATAAGGGGTCTAAACTGTTGCTTTTGTCGGTACTCTATTAAGAAGATATACTGCCGTCTTTAGTGCCTCACCCCAGAGTGAATCAGGCAAAGTAGTATGAGCAATCAAACTTCTTACCATGTCCTTTAATGTTCGGTTTCGTCTCTCAACAACACCATTCATACTAGGAGTACCTGGCATTGTGTATTGCGGGACGATTCCACATTCTTCTAGAAATTTGGCAAATGGTCCTGGACGCTGTACACCTGATCCATCATATCTGCCATAGTATTCACCGCCACGATCAGATCTGATAGCCTTAATAGTTCTGTCAAGTTGGTTCTCAACTTCAACTTTATATACCTTAAATACGTCCAATGCTTGAGACTTCACATGAATGAGATAAAGGTAACCATAACGAGAATAATCGTCTATGAACGTAATACAATATTGTTGACCATTCTAAGAAGCCGTAGGGAAGGGCCCACAAATGTCCGTATGTATTAGTTCTAAGACGTTTGAAGATCTATTGGCACCTAGTCTCCTTATATTTGTTTGTTTTCCCTTAATGCACCCAATACATATTTGAAAATCTGCAAAATTAAGAGAATCAAGAATTTCATCTGACATAAGTCGTACAATTCTTTGTTTAGAAATGTGTCCTAAACGCTTATGCCATAGTAAAGCAGAATTCTCATTGGTTAATTTTTTTTGTACCACATAGTTCCACATGCAAGGTTTCATTAAAAGATGCAATAGTATCAAACAAATATAGATTATCATAAAACGACAAGGACCCTGTACCCACAATATTTGAATTTAGAAAAAGACTAAACTTATTATTTCTAAATGAACAAGAGTAACCAGATTTGTCCAATATAGAAATAGAAACCAAATTTCGTCTAAAAGACGGTACTACATATGTCTCTTTCAAATCCAAATAAAATCCTGTCTCTAATAATAATCTAAAAATCCCTATTGCTTCAACTATAACTGATTTTTCATCACCCATATAGATGAATCTTTCAGCATCATTTGGCTTTCTGTAACTCAGGCAACCATACATTGACACACTTATGTGAGTAGTAGCACCTGAATCTAGCCACCAAGTGTGTATTGGTACTGAAACTAGATTAACCTCAGAACAAACAAAATTAAGAAATGAACCTTTCTTTACACGCCAGGCGTGATACTTAGTGCATTCCTTCTTCATATGTCCAGGTTTACCACAAAAGAAACAACAAGAAACTTGATTTTCTTTCTTTTGCTATTGTGTGTGAGACCCATTATCAGCATCCTTAGCCCTCTTTCTTTTCTTATTTTTATCCTTATAGGTACTAGCCAAGTGAGCACTCTGAACCTGTTCTTGTTTCAATCTTTCTTCTTCTTGCACACAATAAGAAATGAGCTCATTAAGAGTCCATTTATCCCTTTGACAATTGTAACTGACCTTGAATTGACCAAATTGTGCAGGTAGAGAAATTAAAACTAAATGCACGAGCAAATCTTCAGATAGCTCTAACTTTAGTGCTTTTAGTTTTGAAGCAATGTTAGACATCTCTAAGATGTACTCCCTTATGCTTGTTTTGCCTTTATACTTCATTGAAATCAAGTTCGTCAAAAGCGTACTTGTTTCAGCTTTATCATTTTTGACAAAATGCTTTTCAATTTCTTTAAGAAACTCACTGGCTGTAGTAACCTTTTCTGACACATCGCCCCTGAAGGTCTCCGGAATTCCCCGTTTCATGATCATAAGACTCATGCGATTTGAACGTTCTCATTTCTCAATGTCCAGTTTGTCCTCATTGGAACTTTTATCAGTAAGAGAAGTAGGCTGTTCAGTCCTTAATGCAAGGTCAAGATCCATGCAGCCGAGAATAATCATTATGCTTTCTTTCCAATCCTTAAAGTTATCTTTAAGCATTGGTACTGAGTTTATGTTCGCAGAAATTATAGAAGCAGACTGATTAACTGAAGCCAAAACAACATGCCCACAATAAGATTAATAATTTTTTAATCTCTTTAATAGATACCTAGCACAACATCAATATTTAGTCTTTGGACAGAAATATCAATTTGTAAATGATACTCTTAGTGCAATAATAAAATATAGATAATAAATCCTGTCAAATAATAAACCTTCCTTTTGGCCGATTTATCATTCACATGGAAACCTAATAATTATCTCATATTTATTATTTTAATGTCATAATCAAATATGGATAATAAATCCTGTCAGATAAAAAACCTTCCTTTTGGCTGATTTATTATCCACATGGAAACCTGATAATTATCCTATATTTATTACATTAATGTCATAATCAAATATGGATAATAAATCCTGTCAGATAAAAAACATTCCTTTTGGCCGATTTATTATCCACATGGAAACCTGATAATTATCCCATATTTATTACAATAATGAGTCTTTAGTATAGTAAAATATGAACAATAAATCCTGTCAAATAATAA
This sequence comes from Piper betle, assembly GCA_033002965.1. NCBI lineage: Eukaryota > Viridiplantae > Streptophyta > Magnoliopsida > Piperales > Piperaceae > Piper > Piper betle. Next base: position 193,201 of record JAURVB010006131.1, on the reverse strand, counting down.
ACCTTCCTTTTGGCCGATTTATCATCCACATGGACACTTGATAAGTGTCCCATACCTATTACCACATATGAATATAGAATTCTGTCAAACATTAACTTTCCTTTTAGCCGATTAATATCCACATGAATTAAATACTCATAACTATCTTAATATTTAAAAATTAAATTAATTTCCACAAAGAGGTTAGGCAGCATATTGTAGTCCTTAATACATTTTAAAATATTAATAATGACTTAACCAAAAGGTTATAAAATAAAAAATATCTTTATGTGGGAGTTTTCAAAATTATAACCTTTTGTAACTTTATTTTCCTCATGTTATGTTACCAAAAGAGGACCTAAATTTTGGGATTAAATCCCACAAAAATTCATAAAATAAAACCTAAGTCTCAATTATTTGATATGAAGGTGGCTCTGATGCCGCTTGATAGACTTTATTTAGATTTCATATCAAATCATCGAGAGAAATTAAACTAGATAAATAAAATAGCGGAAGCGTACCTGAAGCCATAAAGAAATCAGAGTCTTGATCACTTAGGTTTTGGATCTTCCAAATTCAAGACTAGTTTTCTAAACAAAAGTTCGGGACAATAGGATACCATAACGAAAACCATAACGAAAACTAGATATGAATTTAGGGACCATAACCTCCTTATTTATAGCCTTAGTTCCATAAATTCAATTCCACCGATTACGAAAGAGAATTTATGAAAAGGTATCTACACATTGAATTCCAAATTTTTCTCATTAAATTCCACACTTTAATTTATGGCTAATAACCCTTAACTTTAGTAGATCAATTTAATTTAGCCAACCTTATATAATAACATATGATACAATTCCTTATTCATGTATATATTAATGTCCAATTTCCAACATCATTATCTAATAGTCAAATAATCATCAATGTAGAAATAACTCTAACTCATCCTATTCATACCAATTTTATTATATTTTTCTAAGTTATATTGTAATCGATAAGTATGCTCAGATTTACTTTACTTAATTAGATCAATAATAATCATTCACTATCAATCAAATCGTATAAATCATCACTTCAACTATAATCCGACATTCATCACAACAATTACTCAATCCTAGCATACTATGCTAATAAGTATCAATTTAAAATAATTAAATTGGATAAAATTCTATGCCTAATCATCAGCCACATGGCGACGGAGACAAGGTTGTGGTCGGCTCGAGTGAGGATTATGGGGAAGAGGGAAGGAAGAAAAAGAAGAAGGAAATTGGGTGAGAAGGTTGGTGGTGGCTGAATGATAATAATGCCAGAAGTGTCGAATACATAGATATCAAAGGAAATAAAATGAATGGTCGTGAGAAAAATAAATGGTCATTAAGAAAAACGAATGGTTGTCTCCTAATTAAAACTTGACTCGACTCCGACTCGAGTAAAGAATAATATTAACTCTTAATAATTCTAAAAATCCAAAGAATAAGAAAAAATCTCATAAAATATAATACACATCAATGACATGCTTTTTAATTAATAACTCACCCAAATTGCCCATAATGCGTCTTAATATATTATTCGACCTAAAAATAATACTTGATATAATTAAAATAATTAAAGAAAAAGCTTGCATACTCTTATATATTCTGATAACTCATTCTATTATTGTCTTACTGATATTATCATTATATATTTCGTCACACATGACTTTCATAATTTATAACAGAAAACTGGCATTGACTCGACACACATATTTTAAAATTAACTCGAATGAAAATAACAGTCAAATTGACCTGTTTATATTATAAAATCTGGACTCGAATCAATGATTTTATAAATACGCTTTATAAAAATACTTATTTCAAAATACATCTATCATTTTTTGCAAACGTTCTGATTTTTGTTAATTTTTAAAAATATTATATTTAATTATTTACATAATATTTAATTATTTACATAATATTTAATTATTTACATAATATTTAATTATTTATATAATATTTAATGTTCCGCCCAAAGCGTATAGAAAATCTCTTATATAACAACGGAACGATACGTAAATTATGATTCTGCCTTGTTGTACCTTCCCTTAGCTGGAGCTGGGATGTAGCGTTCCAAAATGTAAAATTCTTTCATGGGGAGGGCTCTGCATTGGTACGTTTCAGTCTACCAATGCATATATCATCATCACTAACAGGACACGATCAAGATTCACCCAAATCACATGGCCCACACAGGTTCTTTTGCGCATTGGTAGGTGTAGGGAGGACAAGATCAAGATTCACCAAATCACATAGCGCACACAGTCTTTCACGCATTGATAAGTTTCATTCTTTGACGAATTGGTAAGTTTATATCACCGCTGGGAGGACAAGATCAAGATTCATCCAGATCACCTAGCCCACACATGTTTGCTTCTCAATGAATTAGCAAATTAAGGGCTTGTCCTAGGAAGTGGGGTCATCTTCCCAATGATTAAAGAGTCGGATCTACCGTCAACACACAGATGGGGGGTTGTCACGGCAACAATCTGAGGTGGATTTGAATTTTGACATGTATATATATATAATCAATCACTACCAACACTCAGAAAGAAACTTGCCAACTACACCAACCGTGAAAGGGTCCAATTTGTCATTATGACCATTTGGCTTCGGACAATAATGTGATGTGATGGACCGCTCCGCCCATTATGCTCTCATCATTTTCTTTCTTTGGAAAAGCACATTGGAAGATTTGGGTCCATCACATTTAGGGTTATTTCTTTAGATTATATAAAAGCAACACAAAAATATTAAATTCAATGCACTTTGGAATGCAATGGTAAAGCCTTTAAAGGTAATTCTAAGTTTGTATACTCACGTACTTGTAGAATTAAACAATTCGGCGTGTCAAATAAAAATTCTAATGGATAAAGATTACATGGGATAAAATCTTGACTTCGAGAAGGAATACTATTTTTACGTATTAATAAGATCTTTTTATTGAATTCATGAATCATAAAAATGGAGAAAGATTTCTCACGGTAAGATTTCGGGATCTTAAGTCGCAGATTAGAACTTTTTTTCATTTATAAGAAGAGCTCGATCTGCATAAATCTACTGGTCCTGTTATACCGTAAAGTACATAAATTTATCGTATTGAATTTAGTTTTCACAGCAAAAGTATTAGTAATTATTATTTTAGAAGGTGTGTTAAAGTAAGACTTATCAACATTTTTTGCTTGTAGAGAATGGCATTTCGAAATGAGAACTCCACTTATCTTAGAAGATATTCAATAGAGAACATCGGCGATATCCTTTTACCTGTAATAGGTATTGGTATTTATCCAGATTTTGTTCTCTCGTTATCAGTTGACAAGGTAGAAACTATTTTATCTAATTATTTTTAATTAATAAAAATTAATTAAAAATAAAATATTCAATATTATAAAAATATAAATAAATGAAAAAAAGTTTTCATGAATAATATGTAAAATGAAGTAAAAAAAATGAAAAGAAAAAAACATCATGAATTAAAATAAAATCCAATACATCGGAAGTTTTTGAGAACCATTAAATTAGAATTTAATGGTTCTCATAAACTCGCAAAACTTTCGTTATATATGACATGGAACGGTGTTCTTATGTATTTATCAAGTCATTTTTTCTTTAATTAGAGGTGAATGCACCATAACTATGCAGTCCTATTCCTAATAGATTTACTCCGAAATAATTAAGGGCTTTGTCACCATCTATGGGAAGCAACCGATTGTGGGTAGTCAACAATCTCAGGGATAACAGACCATTTCCTTAATAATGGACTATGGTGGCGCATGAACTTAATCTTTTTGGCACCTATTTTGTCATATGCATTTGCTGAGGGTTTGTTTGATGAATGGCATCTTATATTCTTTTCATTCCGCTGCATGCATTCTTTCTATTATTGTTCATTCAATTAAAATAAGTTGTTTCACTCATAATTTTAAATATTTTGTCAGTTACTATTGTTAGGGTCCCTCATCATACGATGAATATGAGAATACATGCAACTACATGGAGGATTGTAAAGACATGGATTTATTTGAAGAGGTACGAGGGATTCGAAAAGAATGGTTGAAGATGATGAATATTTAGTGTTGTGGCTCTTCGTATCTACGAGGCTGGTTTTCGTTGTCTATAAATATGTAGTTGTATTGTGAGTAAAATAGAGTAGAGTTGAATTGAAGAGAGTACACAAGTAAGAGTATGTGAAGTTGTGATGTATTTCTAATTGGAGTGTGTTCGTTTTAGAGATGAGTGTTAAGAGATTGTGAGTTGTTTCCAATTAGAGAGTGTGAGGATTTCACAATTGAGTGATTGTGTACTTATTATTGGTAATAATTGATGATTTGTGATTTTTAGTATATTTTGAGATTACCAAATTATTGTGTGTTTTATTGAATATTGTTAAGTACTTGTTAAGGCATATCAAGAAGTTCAGGGATTTCTTTTTGGGTGTTAAAAAACCCAACAAGTGGCATCAGAGCTTTGGTTCATCCGCCTGTGGAGGTTCGTGGAGAAGATTGAACTTCTTATTTGCTTTTGACACAAGATGGCTGAGAAGAGTACAACCAAATTTGTACTTCCTAAATTTGATGGAAGTAATTTTCCTATGTGGAAAGTGAAGATTAATGCTATATTGGTGAAAGATGGTTGTGCTGTTGCTCTTAAAGGCATGGATCAGAAACCAGAAGGTATGACAGATGCACAATTTATTGAAATAGATGAGATTGCTAAGGCTGATATTTTATTGGCCTTGGATGATAAGGTATTATTTAATGTGCATACTATTGATACAACGGCAAAGGCTTTGTGGGATAGTCTTCACAGAATATATGAAGCCAAGTCCTTAGTAAGTAAGATTTTTCTAAGGAGGCAATTGTATAATTTGAAGATGAAGGATGGGACTTCTATTCATGAACACTTAAATGTGTTTAATAGCTTGGTGAATGACTTGTTAGGAACAGGTGCAAAGGTTGATGAGGAAGAACAAGCCACCTTACTTCTCTGTTCAATGCCGGACTCGTGGGATAATTTAATTATGAGTTTGAGCCATGTTTCTGTACTTGACTTAAACTCTGTTACAGCATCACTCTTGTCAGAGGAGTTAAGGAGAAAGTCAGCAATGTCAACTTCATCTTCATGGGAGCAAGCCTTGGTTTCTGAGGAGAGAAAGAGTAAGTTCAAGCGGACAAATAATGAAAGAAAGGTAGTAAGGTGTTTCTATTGTAACAAGGTTGGTCACATAAAAAGGTATTGCTGGAAATTAACAAGGGATATGCAACATGACAAGGAAAAGGACCAAGAACAACAAAATGATGAAGTCAATTCTATTGATAACTCAGTACTTATTACTTCTTGTAATGATAGGTGTTTTCGTAAGACAGATAATTCAAGGTGGATTGTGGATTCTGGAGCATCTTTTCATGCAACATCATGTAGAGAACTCTTCATTACCTATAAATCAGAAAATTTGGGAATTGTGAAGATGGGAAATGGTGATACATCACGTGTTGTTGGCATGGGAGATGTGCATATGGTGACTAGTTTGGGTCACAAATTATTTTTGAAAGATGTGAGATATATTCCAAGCTTGAGAGAAAATATATTGTCTTTGGGTAAGTTGGATGATATTGGCTATAGTTCTCAATTTGTTAGAAGAGTATGGAAGTTATCCAAGGGAGCACTTATCATTGCAAAAGGGGAAAAATATGGTAGTTTGTACAGGACATTTGTTCGATATGTCAAGAGTGGAAGTACTCTTGATGGGTCTCCTAAGCAAGTATGGCGTCGAAGGGTTGATCATACTGAGGTAGAAATGGAATTAGGTAATAAGATTCTTAGTCATGATCATACTTGTGATAGAAGAAAGGTTGATGTCAAGTTGGAAGATGAAAATGAGATATTTTTAGAAGCCCGAGTGGATGGGTTAGTAAAGATGTTTGAAGAGAAGTTGATCCTAAATGACGAAAAGCAAAGTCGTAATCTTTCCCCAAAGAAGGAGAGGAAGATGTGCTAGAGTTTCAATCAGGGGAGATAAAGGTATGGGGCGAGAAGGGGAGATTGGAAGGGTTGTATCTCTTTCGCATGTAACGGTGCTAAAAGCAACCCTAGTGTGTTCCGTATGATTCGGGAGGGGAGAATTGTTAGGGTCCCTCATCATACGATGAATATGAGAATACATGCAACTACATGGAGGATTGTAAAGACATGGATTTATTTGAAGAGGTACGAGGGATTCGAAAAGAATGGTTGAAGATGATGAATATTTAGTATTGTGGCTCTTCGTATCTACGAGGCTGGTTTTCGTTGTCTATAAATATGTAGTTGTATTGTGAGTAAAATAGAGTGGAGTTGAATTGAAGAGAGTACACAAGTAAGAGTATGTGAAGTTGTGATGTATTTCTAATTGGAGTGTGTTCGTTTTAGAGATGAGTGTTAAGAGATTGTGAGTTGTTTCCAATTAGAGAGTGTGAGGATTTCACAATTGAGTGATTGTGTACTTATTATTGGTAATAATTGATGATTTGTAATTTTTAGTATATTTTGAGATTACCAAATTATTGTGTGTTTTATTGAATATTGTTAAGTACTTGTTAAGGCATATCAAGAAGTTCAGGATTTCTTTTTGGTGTTAAAAAAACCCAACAACTATAGTGGGTTTATATTTAATATATGGTACTTTAGTTCAATTGAATTGAATTGGGTTTAATTAGATTTAAGATTATATAATTTTTCTTAAGATTAAAATCTCTTTTGACATCATTATTTGATTAAACAACGGCAAAATATTGTGATATCCAATAAAAAATCAAATATTTAGAAAATCTAAATTACAAAAACTAAAAATGAATTAAAATGATATAAAACCAAAGCGGCATCTAATTAAAGGATAGGACAAGGTAGAACCACGAGGTATTGTATGATACTTATCTCTAATGATGGAATTGAAAGTATACTAGAAGCGGTATAGTTCAAAGATGCACACTGAATGGAAACGACTTAGTTATCCGTTGTAAGTGGTCATAATCAAAATCAACCAAGGAGTTGCTCAGCTGGTGTTGTAGCATGAACGAGGAGCCGGCCCTATATATATTCTTGTCACAAAACATTGCAGAGATTGAGAAAGAAAAGCATTGAAGTAGAAACCGAGGAGTGGAAAACAAGGAAGACAGGATAAAGAAAAAGCAAAGAAATATACTGACAAGTTAAAGAAAAGAACAAAATAGAAAAAGAAAGTGCGAGTAATTTAGAAAGCAAGATAAATAAATACAAAAGTTCCACCGGTTGTACTTATATGTGAATACAAATGAAAGAATGAAGGAAGGAATATGATATATTAGTATTATCTTTACACTGTTTTCAATTCTTGGGCCATGAAAAGATTGATTTTAAACATAGAATCCCAGAGAAATGATCATTTGATTTCAACTTTTGAATGATGGGTGGAGATGGAAGAAACTAGGGAGCTCTTCTTCGTCAGCAGATCCAAGGCAAAACTCTCATCTTGTTCGTACACCGCCATGACCTCCCCCAGATTCAACTGGCATTTAAAGAATGAAAGAAAGGCGTGCAAGAAAGAACATTATGCAATGCTCTGGTTTTATTCGAAGGATGATGATACAAAGTTCCTGTTGACAAAACACTGTTTGGGCTTTTAAAATTTCTGAAAACATCACCTCAAATTTATTTAAATATAAGAAGAATTATATATATATATATATATAGAGGGTAAGTTATCTGTGCTGCAGCACAACCAAGTTGGCTGTGCTTGAATTTTAATCTGACCGATGAAAATTCATCCGATGGATAGAACAAGAAGACGAGGTCGACGCCCCCGCCCCTCCCGTGATCCAATCATGTGCAGCGGAGACATCATCTCCATCCCCGCCGGCCACCGCCGCCTCACCGTTGACGACCTCCACACAGGCCTCCACAAGACATCTGTTGGCGTCGGCTCATACCTCGTCAATGTGGATGAAGAGGAGGACCTCAACTTTGTGGCCGATTTCCACCCTCCTCCGCAACCACACCATCCGCATCACCGGCGTCCTCCCCTCCAACTTCACCCTTGATGACACTCGTGTCACCCACCCCGATGTCTTCAACAGCGATGTCGTCTCCATCCACAGCATCGGCGGCATCCTCGACTACAAGCGGTATGGGTCCGGAGCTCCATCTCTAGAGGGGCTAGAGTAGGGGAATGCGTCTCTTTCCTCGCCACCACTGGTGGCCACGGCCTGTGATCAGGTTCGGTCAATTGCTTCAAGCGCTAATTCTTGTGAAGAATTTTTTTTGGCAATAGACAAGAATTTTGTATTCAATGTGATTGTTTAAACAAAGTCACTCTTTTTTTATTGATTTTTTTTTAGAAGTTCTGGTCTTTTTAGAGTGGTGAAAAATCTTTTTTGATGGAGGATTGAAAGCTGAATTGAGCTTTCTGAAGAATTGGGAGCTGTTGAGTACTCAATTTGGCATTTTTTTTATGGAGTCTGGTGTAAGAGATGAAGATACTTGTAAAGGAAGCATGTGGGATTTGGAACGAATGTTTGATCATCCCATGGAGGAAGAGGCTGGGAGGCTAAAGAATATGTACAGCGGAAAGGTTAGACGTTCATTTCTCTACTAAAATGTCTATTGAAGTTGGTTTCTATTGAAGATGCGAATGGTTATTGTGAAGAAATTCATTGCAAATGAGTCTGGACCCTGAAATTGTTCATTTATGCCAAGGGATTCATCACAATTTTACTCTCTTGAAAATTCTATGTGGTGGGAATTTGATTGGCCTTGTTTTGAAATCTTAGGATTGTCCATGACCATGGGGGAGCAGGTTTTTTGAGTTAACATGTGTCGGGAACCAATGGCTGTATTGCAAGGGTAATACCAAGTTTAAGCTGATCTATATTTGTTCTTGCCTTGTAGAAATTCTCATTATTAATTTTGTGCCTTGCATTCCAGAGTCTTGGGGTCAATTTTACTTGTGACTAGAAATCCCGTCTGCAGTAATGCTTTTCCTTTTTGATTAATCTGGAGAAAGTTTCAAAAAGAAAGGCTTATAACACTTCCTTTCCTCTTATGCAGATTGTGGAACCAATGTTGTAGGCTGCTGAGTATCCTTCTTTATTAGATCAAATGTAGCTGAACTATGATATGTTATTTGAAATTGACAGTTTAGAATATTATTACTTGTTGTGTGTTCACTTGTAAATTAAAGCTTTAACCTTTAAAAGTAGCAAACGATCAAATAGAAGCTACAGAACTAGAATACAACACTCTTGCCGGTTTAAATGAAGGTCATAATTCTTTTACCTCTTAAAATTATCATATTAGATGATAGATAGCTATATGTTTAGCATTGTTTTTTGGGTACATGTAGCTATTAGTAATTTTCTTTCAATATTTATGCAGGAAGATTCTGCCATTCTAAGGCATTATTTTTTAAAGATGGTTCAACCCATTCATATTTATGGAACTTTATTTTACTATCGTTGTTAGTAGATGTTTACACGTCAGATGAGACATTGTACTTACAGTTATAAAATTTAGATGCCACTGAGTCAGAGTGAGAGGAAAACATGAACGAAGGCTAGTGTTTCAGGCTTCAACAGCACTCAAAGCAGGTAGTGTTGGACCTTGGCTGATAATGAATAATCATATATCATGACAATAAAATCATTCTTAATCATATTCCAAGTAGAATCTTACAAATTGTCTAAACGAGGCAATCTATTTTGGAGTCATAATTAACTGTTATAATCAATGTACTCTTGAGTGTTGTGTGATATTTGAACTGATGGTTGCAAATGTGAAAGTTAAGTTTTTGATGATAGTGATACGGATTAGCGGAAAGTGCAGGTTGATATTTGCATCGATGCTTGAACAAGCGTGCTCGATAATTTAATTCCATGTTTTGGCTTTGGAGATGGTAATAATTCTTTCTTTTAGAGGATTGATGTTTGGTTTTGAACATGGCAGTGGTCTTATGGAGATCTTTTCTTCTAGTACATGTATTGGCAACACTTAAACATGACAAAGATGTATTCACTTTCTAAATTTTTATTTCTACTCTATGTTTGTGGCAGGGCCTACATCATGTTAAAAGAGTTTTTTCTGCAAAGAGTTGCTGCTCTTGATTTCTTAGTTCTGGTTGCTCTTGCCCAGGATGCAAACAGCGCAACATCACTTCAGACTTGCTTGAGATCTGCTCTTGAGCAATTGTTGCACTTTATCATGTTTAGATATATTTATTATTGTTCGTCTGAGATTTAGGTATGATTAATTTTTTTGTGGATGAATATTGAATTCCAAGAACTGCCCTTGTAGTTTCCCTATTGTGGGTGTACCAAAATGCTTCTGAAAGCAAGGAAAATTGTTGCATTGTGATCAACCAAATGTAGGATTATCAGTTCATCTGAATTTTGGAATGACAAACAACACAAATAAGTCTTGCAAGCATAGAATGAGTTTTTATTTGAACAAACATATAAGAAAACAAAATTTAGGTCTCGAGAAAAACAACTTCGGCAAATCAACTGCCTCATTAAGATAATGGTAACAGTTCTCTTCCCACGTCCATTTGATCCACCAATCACATTAACCTGAGCTGAAATTGGAACAGGGGCCATAACTCTTGCACCAATAACTGCTGCCCTCATTCTGTAAATAACTGCCGTTCTTACTTGCTTAAGATATGGTTTAGTAACTTACTCGATCAAAGATGGCATGGCATGAGTCCAAAGGGAAGGCATATCCCAAGTCTACTATTCCTTTCCCTCTCCTTTTTGTCCCCTCAATCTTCTTTAGTCTCTCTTCTCCTCTAGCATCTGAAATGAAGCTTGAATAATTCTGACCTCATTAATGGCCAACAAGAAGAAAAACATGCTTATTGTAAGGCCAAAGTCATTTGCACCAGGGCCTGCCATGGCTTAATTTGTTTTGCAATCCAAGAGGCTTCCATCAATGTTTGACTACTTTCATGGGAAAGATGGCTTCAAACAATTGCCTTTACAACACAGCCAGCTTGTTTGAAATGTTATCCAACTTATCTATCATTCTATAAATTCTGTAGGATTGTGGGTGTGATCTATCTCCCACTGAAAAATCATGAACAACATTATCAACCTTGAGAAAACTTGACCTTGCTACTTTCTCCTTCCCGGCAGCCTTCAACTGCAATCTTAGCTTGGCCACATCAGGCCACCTACCGGGCGAAGCATAAATGTTGGACATGAATGCTAGATTTCCATCATCAGACAACTTCATCTGGGTCAGCCAATCCACCACCGTCTCTGTAAGCTCCACATTGTTATGCATTCTGCACGCATTCAGCAAAGTACCCCAAATGATGGCATTGAGCTTCATCGGCATGGACCGAGCCAACCCAAATGCCTCTTTCAAGTCACCCCTACGTCAAAGGTCAATCATACAAACATAATGCTCTATCATAGGAGCAACACTATAATCCATCTCCATGTTAGTGAAGTAATGGCGTACCTCATCAACCAGCCCCAAATGGCCGCAAGTAGACAAGACGCCGAGGAATGTAACATTGTCAGGTTGGAGGCCCTCGTCTATCATCTTGTGGAAGAGTTGAAGCGGACGGCAGCCATTGCCGTGAGCAGCAAGGCCTTGAATCATAATATTCCAAGAAACCTCATCCTCCTAGCCATCCTGCTGAACACTTGCATTGCCCTGTGCAAGACATCAGCTTTCACATACATGTCGATCAACGAATTGCAAACCTGAGCATTATACCTCATATGAGTCCAATTGACTTATAAATGCATCCTTGTGCCTATTCCAGCAAACAAACCCGACTCTACATCAACTACCAAATCAGTCTTTTGAAACTAAACTGATCATACATGTCGGTCGCCTCCTTCCCCATCCCCTTCTCAGTATAGCCATATATGATGATGGTCCAAGCAATGAGATTTTTGGTTGGCATTGTATCAAACAGTATCCTAGCATGTCCATGTCCGCTTTACTAAACCTAAGAATCATGTGTACCAAGACACCAGCATACCTTTGAACAGCTCGAAGGCAATCTCCGCCTGCCCAGCCTTGGCATACCCATTCAAGATGGCATTCCAACTCACGGCGTCCTTCTCTGGCATACCATCGAATAGCCTCCTAGCATCCGACATCTTCTTGCACTTTGGCCAACCCGGCAATCATCGTGTTCCAAGGCACGGCTCGCTTGGGCATTCCGTCGAACAACTTTCTGTCATCGTTGATCCTACCATCGCCGCCGCCGCATTGGGCATAGCAGTGGACGAGGGAGTTGGAGGCACGGATTTCTGATAAGAACCCGAACTTTCAGAGGTGGGCGTGGAGCATGCGGGTGGAGGGGCTGGGGTGACGAAGTCCAAGATCACCGGCCTCGACCAGGAGCCCTCGTATAGAAAGGGATTTAATTTTTAGCCGTTGGATAAAATCCAATGGCTGAAAAACTGCACCACAGCCAACATCGCTGTGCTGCAGTACAGTAACCTTATTTCCATATATATATATATATGTAAAATAAACAACTAAAAAGAGAGGAATCTAGACTTAAGTAGATGTCTTTTAAGTCTTAATTTTTTACAAGGATAAAAATTAAAAGCCACAAGTTCCCTTCTCTTCACTTCTTTTCACCTTCTCTCTTCTAATGTGCTATTTTTTATAATAGATTTGAGTCTTTTCTACAGAGGTCATAAATTGTTAAAATTGATTCTTTGGATATATCACATATGAGATATTTTTTAGAAAAGTAATTCAACATCGGGAACTAAATTTCCATCTTATTTCTTAAAGATTTGGTGAATTAAGGTTTTGCTAGAGATCACAGGCATAATCAATGTTAACAAAATCAATCAATGGGCGTAAGATCTTAAACAATAAGATTGAAAAAGAAAAAACAATTTCTAAACACTATCTATCAAAAGATTATGCTTCCACTCATTAGTGACAGATTAATTAGTCATTAACCCAACATAGTTTTATAATCAATTTAACGTATTAATTTAACACGTATTAATACGGTGGCTTCTACTTGGTAAATTCTAAATAGAACATTCATAAAAAGGAAGGCGAACTTTCATGAGCAATACTTAAACACTGAATGATTAAATAATCACTCAATTTTTAAACCGGGGATTGCTTTCCTAAGGGCTCTTCTCAATTAAGGAGCTCAACCACTCAGCCCAAACAAGGCCAATTTAACGAGGGAGGACCATCATCTCATCATCATGGCTAGCTTAACATCCCCCATATCATCTTCCCCACCGTTTTAAATAAGTAACAGTGACTTATTATTATTATTATTATTATTATATTGTGCATATAGAGATAGATATGTTAATTGGTGGTATGTATTGAAAGGAGTTTAAATATATCAACAACTAAGTCTTGCAAAAATTGAAGCGCGTGTGACTTGGAGGGCCCAGCCTAGTGGAGGATGAAACCGAAAAGACAAAGGTAGATGTTGCTCAATTAAGAAAATTGCAAACAACATTCCTTTGTTGCAGTTGTGGTAAAACCTCTAGCTTTTTATGGATGAAGATGATGGGCATCCAAATGACCAATTATAGCTTATATCTACCTAGGACTTGGTTTCCCAGAAAATAGAACAGTTAATATGTTTTACAAGTTCAATAAATCTTAATCGGGTCTTGTTGGTAGTTGTTTGATGGACATTCCCCTCATAGTTAACTTTTCATCTAATTGATTACTACATTTACATCAATACTTGATGAAGCGTTTACTGGCCAAACTTTTGATTCAATTGTAATACTGGATCCTTGCTAGTTTATATGAAGCTTTAAATTGGTCTCATTTACCAATTAGCTCTCATTAATAAAATGACAGTTAAAAATCAAGCTCTCATTAAAAAGAAGGATATTTAGCTAATTAAAATATTAAAAAATAATAAATAATAAATTAAGTTATTATCATTTATGTCCTCATTCATTAAGATTTTTGAAATCTAAAATTGGAGTCTATCTTTACCATAGACGATACATAGCTAGATATCTCGACTAGTTATATGATCACATGTGGTAGCACAATGATTGCAATCCACTAATTACACCTTTTAAATTCCCCTTCTTTATTTTTGCATCTATCTCTGAAAGACGTTGCCTTGAAGGCTCTAACAATTCTAGTTTTTTTATGCAATATATTCTATAATAGCACGTTACCAAACCTATATTGTTCGGGTCAAATTACACCATTTACCCTTACATAATGAGATTTGTTTTCAACTAATTTTTAAAATTTTTTTATTTTTCTGATTAAGTTGATAGAGAAGACATCAAATGCAAAAAATCTAAATGGAAAAGACACAAACTATTTAGAAATCAGCAACATGGCATCTTTTGGGAATATGATTTTGGTCTACTAATTATGAGCCAGTTCTAAAGGGTCAATTTCAGATTTGCATGTTTTACTAATGGGCCTCAAAGGTAGGCTTTCCCGTTGATTTCAAAACATGAAGCCTTTCAGCCTAGCAAAGTTAGGGATGCTGTCAATTACCATGTGCAACCAGGCTGCCAATTTTCTCCTTACTGTCTTGGTAAGCTCTTAGGTAATAAGTTTCTTTGGTTGTTCAAGCATATATCGGCTGAATTTGTAATTGTTTCATGTTTATGCTATGATCAGTCATGTAGATTTAATTATAATACTATGCAAATTGTGGGGAGGTTACCTTAAATAGATCGAGTCTTTAGTAGCCAAATTGCATATTATAATTCAACTAGACAAGACATCCGTGCGATGGGTAGAATATACCTTTGAATAATTTTTGTATTTTGCTGAAGTTTGGTGCATGTGGTGCAATTTTAGGACATAGTTGTGTGAGGAAGAGAAAAGTGAAGAGATCCCTTACACAGGACCTTATTTTGGCCAACCCCGAGGCCACCAAACCGGGAGCTTGCAAGGCCTTCAACATAGCCTTGTCAAGAGCTACCATCGCCAGAACGCACAATTGTTGAAAGAAGTAGGTAAAGCTGCTGGCCATAGCAAAGTAAGATGTTAAGTATCTCCCTTTCGATGCCTTTTGTTGAACCTTGTTTTGATGAGACAACTTTGTAAAATCTCTAAATGCTTCTTAAGAGTACATGTACTCTTTGTAGAATTTAATCAATCAAGACATGGAGAAGACATAGAATAACTAGAAAGTTCAGCAGCTACATCAGTTGGGACTTTGGTAGCCGCAGATTGGAAGTTCAAGTCTAGGGTTTGCATGGAAAGTTCAACAACTACTTCGGCAGAGACTTTAGTGAGCCGAACTTGCAGTTACAATGGAAGTAATGTTTGAGTGTGAACCTTGGCATGACATTGGAAGTCAAAATTTTCATTCACAAGAGACAGAAATTTGGATGAAATTGGTGGATATATGTTAGTGGATGTTCGGAAGAGACATCGGCAATCAAAGGTAATTGAACTTCTTGGCTAAAGGCAGCTATGTGTGTTATGTTGAATTCGCCATGGACTTCGGTAAGTCATTTGGCAGTTGATCATTTGAAAAGTTACCAAAATTAGTTGTTGGAAAAACAAACTTGGAGGATTCAAGTGCTAATGGCTACTATTTTGGGAAGGGACTCCCTAGGCTATAAATAGGGCATTAAGAAGTGTGTTTGAATAAGAAGTAGACCCTCTTGAACCTCTTGGATGCTCAAGATTTGGATTTGGCATTGGCCATGCATTTTTCTTGTAATCCCATTGATTTCATTGTGTAATACCTAAGAGGGTTGTAGTGAGGCTAAGGCTCAAGTATTGTGAGCTTCATTTGTAAATTGCCAAGGTGTTGGATGTATGTGTGAGCACTTGGCCAAAGGGATGGAAGGCGCTAGGTTGTGGAGGACTTCTTTGGTTCAAGGTGTGAGCTTGTTGAAGGAGTGGATTAAGTTTTATGGTGGATTCCTCATAGGGTTTTAGGAGTTGGTTGCAAGCTTCCTTGGCACTTGGCTGGTGCTTGTGAAGGAAGGCTTATTGTTGCTTCTAGGTTGTTAGGAGTTGGTGCAAGCTTCCTCGACATTTAGTTGGTGCTTACAAAGGAAGGCTTGTTACTCTTAGGGAGGCTTGTTGTTGCTTGTAAGTGTACAAGTTGGTTGCCATTGTGAAGCTAAGAAGACTTACCCAACTAAATAACCTGGTGGGATAGCAGAGAAGAGTAAGACTTCTGAACCTCTTTAAAAATTATTTGTCTTGTATTATTTCTCTATCCCTTCTCCCTCGTATTTACTTGTTTATTTTGGCTATTCTTTGTGCACATTTCACTTATTTCTCTTGTGTTTAACTTGACTGCTTAAAAGAATTGAGTGAACAA
Source organism: Piper betle (assembly GCA_033002965.1). NCBI lineage: Eukaryota > Viridiplantae > Streptophyta > Magnoliopsida > Piperales > Piperaceae > Piper > Piper betle. Next base: position 176,899 of record JAURVB010006131.1, on the reverse strand, counting down.
GTCACTCAAGGCACTTCTATGGTTTGATTAGTTTTAAGTATCTTTGTGAGTTTGAACTTGTGCTTATTTATTTCACTAACTAGTCTTTATTTTTTGCCTTGTTGATCAATTTTCACTTGTACTTAATTGTGGATTACATTATTTGTGCTTAAATTGTTTCTACTTTAAGTGTCCACTCTTGCGATCATTAAGATGTCTAAGTATTGTAGAGATCTAATCTTGTGATTTACCATATTAGTTAACTCTCTCCCATGTAGAATCCCTTCACCTTTAATGGCCAGTCAGTGCTATCACTGTATGATCTCCCAACTAATTAATTAGTTGAGTTAGTCTCACTTTCAATATCTATCTATGTAAAATTTAGTATATTAGTGGGGATGTGCTTACAATCTACAACTTGATTAATCATTTTTTACGAAATAACTAAGCCCAATAGTTTACACTAATTAGGTTGGCCCATTATATGTGGTATCAGAGTTAACCTAATATCGTGTTAGATGATGGTGGGATATCTAGATACAAATTAGTAGGTTCATGAGTAATTAAAAAATATGCTAAGGATGGAATTTCTTTAAGGTAGGTGAAATGCAAGATCTGTCAATTAATTAGTTAGCCAATTAGTTTCACATTTAATACCTATTTGATAAGATCAATTATATTATTGAGGTATGTTTATAATCTTTAACTTAATTAATCATTCTTGAAGAAATGAGTCCATTAGTTTGTACTGAGTGGGCCCAATTGTTACAATCTCTAACCACCCGACAGGTGTAGTACAACTCCTTGTATTACCAACCAACTTCCTCTATTGAGACTGTCGTTGTCTGCCCCCTTGTACATTGGAAAGAGAAGCTAAAATCTCGATAATCATTATTATTGTTGGAAGTTTTTGGCACCGTTTCTTGTTGGCTTGCATTCTCTCTGGTCATTGCACCACCGCTGGCACACTCTCCTCTTGTGCTCTATCAATTTTGGTTGAGATTTGAATCCTACCTTTTCATTGCAGCCGCCATGGAGGAGTGCAAAACCACCACCGTTGTCGACTATGCAAGCTCTTCTCTAGTGATCCCATCTTCGGAGCACCCCCCACTAGAATCACCTTGCCATGGACTATTGATTCGAACCCTCATTGTTGCAATTAATCATCATCAAGGACCTTGATAGTGCACCACCATTGCCAGCAATTGTTAAGAAGAGAGGAAAAATAGGTCTAGGACCTGTTTAGCCATTATTCTAGTTTGCAACCAAGCCCATTTTCTCTCACCCAACTACCCATGTCCTAATTCATTGACTACAACCACCCTTTGCGGCATATTGTATGCCACATTGCTACAAGTGCAGCTACCTGTGTGACATCCACCCTGGTCTATGTGGCAGTTGAACCAACTAGGTTTGGTTCAGTTTAGCACAAATTTAATCCGATATTTACTGGCTGCTTGCTCAACCTCACATCAGCACGAGGCTTAGTCCATCACCAATTTTATAACACCTTGATTTGGTCTGCTTGCAAATCCAATCGAAATGATAAACTTTGAGGTATTAATTCATAACTCATTAGAATACAAAACTGACCTACATTACCTAGACCATTGAAGGTGTTAGAAGATACAAACTTAAGGGATTCTAATATGCAGGCAAAACTTGAAATGCATGCAAAGACTCCAATAACTCGGCTCATGAAAGTATAACACCAAATGAGTTTAAGTTACAAGGTGATTAAAATTCCTGGAAAAAATCCAGCAAAATCTCCCCTATAATTATGACGTTGGAAAACTTTCCACAACATGTAAATATTCACAATTTATAAATTCACAAACAAAACATTCCAAAAATTTACATTCCACACACAGAAACATTTAGAAGGCATTCCACCTCATCACATGAGCCCTTCTACTTGTAAAACAAAGCCCAAAAGCTCCTCCAACCCATGTTTCTTCTTCGCTCTAGGCACCTGCACAATAATATGGTTTAGCATACCTTAGATTTATTTAACCTTCAATTCCAGGACTCCAAAGCTTGTAGAATTAGTGCATAAAATAGGTTACACCTGTCTGCCCTAGAGTATTTGGTATGTAAAATAAAAATGCAATTAGGAATAAACAAACATGTATACAAAATGTTGGCTTGCATTTCCAAAATGCCCCAAGGCCCAACAATTCACATCAACTCAACAGCCAATAACACATCCGCAAAACAAGGAGGGAGAGATGCACAAAATAAAATGAAAACACAGCTGATATGCAAACACACAGCCCAACCCAACATCCTCTAAGGCTCCTCGTGATTTGTGCAACTAGGCTGACCAACGCCACAACAACACACTTACATAAATATAAGAAAAAGTGTAAGCAACGAGTGGCACTACGTTCCAAATAACTAATATGGGAAACAACAAAATTGGTTAATTGACAACTCATATTGTCCACATGAAAATTGAAATGAAACAGAAACTTTTTCACACACACACACACCTTCATAATCACAATATAGCTGATAGGACCTAATCATAATCACAGAGATATCTATGCACACGAACTGGAGTACTCAACAATAATATCTCAGTATTATGCATGAGCCAAAATCTAGCAGATGACAACATGTTTGTGGCCAATAGGATCTAATTGATCACAACTTAAAACATAGCATGCTCTGGATATACTCAACTGAGAGCACACACATGCTAAGATACACACTACTAACAACTACTATTCTAATAATCATAAACACCTAAATAACCACTAGCTGAACACTATAGGTGGGTATCGACCAGGCTCCTTAGTGTTATGCTCTCATATGCCATGTGTGTGCCAAAAATCCGAAAATGTATAATAAGTATGAGACCTAGGTAGGGTTAATTCAAATAGCGCTAAAATGTGACTTTTGGACTGGATCTTGCATTTTCCAAAACTCATTAATAGATCTCATTATTGAGGTTTTATTAATATGGAAAATCAAAAAGATGACCTGTAAATAGTGAGATCCAATAGAATGCCACTAAGTTCTACGGTGTAAAAATAAAACACGTGAGACAGGTAGTAGATCAAGCAGAGGGACAATCCCAATGAACCTGAGAATAGATCTTCGTCTTACTATGACAAACTTGATTACATATGGCCTAACAATGCAGACCACTACTCAAATCATATATGATGCATGCTTGTAATGATTTGCAACAAGTCTTAGATGTGTCACATGACATGACATACAAGACAGGAAATTAAACACATCACATCACGTTCACATGCCAAGTGTGTCAAAAACTATACGAGATTCTAATAAATTAAATAAGGATGTTGAAACAGAGATTTTAGTATTTTAAGAAATACATTTCGGGATTCAACCTAAATTGTAACTCAAGATATCAAAATACTCAGAGAACTCAAGGCAATTAACATGAGGTGCCTGACATGCTTATCGAGAGTGAGATCATAGTAAAATTATGAAAAATAACTTAAATTGTTGGTTAACTTATTTAGACTTAACCTTTGTGATAATTCTGTCATACTAACTTTGGAATAGTAAAAGTTGAAAAATATTGGAATGTAAAGGTTTGAAAAGCTCTGACGCCATTAATTACACATGTCTGAACCCATTAATTATAGATAACATTCAATTAATTAGGATAATTAAGTTAATTATTACTTAGCTTACCTCACCAAAATCAATTTTATAAACAAACGCAGGGTAGATCATCATTATATTAATTATTTAATTATTTTTCCAATTTGGCATACAAAAAGAGGTAGCTCGGTCATGGTCCCAAAATTATAAAGATTTAATCTTTCTATAATTTTAACCATTATTAAGTATATTAGTCCATAAATTTTACAATTTCATGCAAACAATAATATTTTATTATATTTATTCACAAAGACAATAACAAACCAATAAAAATTACATTTTATCATGAAATCGGTAATTATCTCCGTGCCTAATTAGGGATACTATATGTAAACAATCATAAATATGCACGAAAAATAAAAAAACAAGGAGGGGACGGTGTACCTCGATGGTGAGAGGAAGAGGAGGAAGAAGAGAGGAAGGGGAGGATAAAGGGTGGGCTATGAAGGGGCTATACGGCAAAGTAGCGACCGAAAAAGGGCAATGGCGACAGCACAAGGTGGCAAGGGCGAAAAAAAGGGCAAAGATGGCGTGGCGAAAAGGGTTTCGTAAAACCCTCACCAACCTAGGGAATGTGCTGCAAAATCAAAACAAACACAAGAGAAGAGGATGGAAGGAGCAAACTTACAATGTCGGTGGCGTCCGACATGTCTTCGTCAACATGAGCTCCATCCAATAGCTTTGGCACATCACCCTGACCTAGATCTGCCGGCACGATCTCTACCCACAGACCAATTGTGGTGGTAACAACTCCCTACCTCCATTGCCCCTCTATCCCTGCTGAACCTGCTGGTCACCCCTATGCTACTAACTCCCCGGTGCTACGAAGAAGGTGGGGGAAAGAGAGGATGTGGTGGTGGAGTAGGCAGCAATCCTTCAGTCTGTTGTTGGGACTACTAAAACTGTTGGTGACCTAGTTGGAACTGATATTGCAAGGGGGCTCGATTGTGGATGAGGTGCTCTGTTTGGTGCCCCGAGTCACCAAATGGAAAGCAGGCTCCTTTGATCCTCCTACATAGGTATGGGTGCCTCCTTTGACAATGTTGGCACCATGGGATATCTTGGGCCCTGCTTGGCTATTGTGACCCTATTTAAAACTGTAGTGCCTAGAAACTGGTCGGGAGCTGACTTGATTGTCTGCCCCTGCACGGCATGAAGTGCCACTGTGCCCTCTATCTTATGCCTTTGGGATGGACCTTGTTGGCCGTCATTTCTTTCCCTCTGCCTCTGACAGTCCAACTACATACACTGCCCTTGTGCTCCACTGGCACGATGAATATAGGGTGTGGCCTCGCCCTCCATGGCCCTAACAACCACCTCCTACCTCCTGAAGATTCACACACTAGAACTTGGAGATTGAGGTGTGCACACTCAAACGCAGCTCATGAAAAAAGTTGGGGCCCTCTATCTCTGTCTAGAACCTTGGTGCAAATCTCTCTAGTGTTAAGAACCTGGCATGGTACTCAACCATTATCATATCCTCCTTCATCAGAGCCATGAATTCCCGCCTCTTCTCCTCAACCACCGTGGGAGAGAATAACTACTTGTATAAGACTTCACACAGCTCCTCCTATGAAATCTGCTCCAAAGGGCGGTCTCCAAGGTAAGTGGAGTGGACCAAGCCTGAAATTTGGTTCTTCATGCATAATAAAATATAAAATAAGTTTAAAATATGCCCGATGCCTAATCTGATTCTGTATCAAACTTGACTTACATAGGGGCTTGCCTAAGTGCGACCCAAAACACAGGAATTTGCTAACATTTATGTGGGTCCCACAGCTTGGGCTCCCAAAGAGCTGGGTTGTGGGCCACAATTGGGAGAGAGAGGGAGAGAAGATTAGGAGGCCCAAGCCCAACCACAGAAACCCACCCATCTTCCACTCACCTCATGTTCCCTATCCTCCCTCCGATTTGCCGACCTAATCCTACAAATGCTTAACCGCCCTCTCCCGTCTACTGTTCGTTGACCTGCCTCACATCCCATCCCCATCTTTCCGATCACGTTACAACTCCACGTCGGACTGTGCCAGTAAACGGTACCCTTAAACTCCCAGATTTCAGTTCGTCTTACCCTAAGCCACTTACGCCAACTACCCGCCATGTTCGCCACCACCGCCGCCGCCGCCGCTGCCGCATCAGCAGCCGTCTCCGTACGATCTCTTCCCTACGCCCGCCGCCCTCTCCAACCTCATGGCCGACGCCGCCCATCCACAATCCGCGCACAGTCCGCGCCGGTCCGCACGCAGGACGACTTGAAGAAGCTCGCAGCCGACAAGGCGGTCGACTACGTCCAGTCCGGCATGGTCCTCGGCCTCGGAACCGGATCCACTGCCGCCTTCGTCGTCGCTAAGATCGGCGCCCTGCTGGCCTCCGGCGACCTCACCGACATCGTCGGCGTCCCCACCTCGAAGCAGACCGCGGCGCAGGCGGCCTCGCTGGCGATCCCGCTGGCCGAGCTCGATACACACCCACGCCTCGACCTCGCCATCGACGGCGCCGACGAGGTCGACCCTCGGCTGGACCTCATCAAGGGCCGCGGCGGCGCGCTCCTCCGGGAGAAGATGGTGGAGGCCGCCTCCGATCGGTTCGTCGTCGTCGCCGACGAGACGAAGCTGGTAGACGGGCTCGGCGGCAGCGGGCTGGCCATGCCCGTGGAGGTGGTGCAGTTCTGTTGGAAGTACAACCTGGAGCGGCTGCAGGGTTTGTTCAAGGAGGAGGGCTGCGAGGCCAAGCTGCGGTTGGATGGGGAAGGCAAGCCCTATGTCACCGACAACTCCAACTACATCGTGGACCTCTACTTCAAGACGCCGATCAGGGACGGCGGGTCGGCGGGGAAGGAGATCTCGTCGCTGGAAGGGGTGGTGGAGCACGGGCTGTTCTTGGACATGGCCACCGCAGTCATCATCGCCGGCAAGGATGGGGTTAGTGTTAAGAGCAAGTGAGATGAGAAGGTAAGGCTTGTTTTGTCTTCATTTTGGGTTTTTTCCCCTTTTTTTGTGCAATTTCCTAATTGATGGATGTATTTGGTGAGATTAGGAAGATGGGTCTTCTTTGTTTTATAATTATAATGTGGATCAGTTCATAATTTGGATGTCAAACAGCTTCTTGATCAACTGTTGGCTGGTAATGGAAGGAATAAGGACGAAGAGGTGCATGTATTTTGGATTTTTCTTTTATAAAAAAAGAAAAGAAAAACAAGTACTTGCTTGCCCACAAAGTGATCACTCGTTTTGTTATGTTGTTAATATTGAATTAATCGACTAGTTGGGGATATTGTGTCTTTTTTTCCCTACACAACTTATATTTCAAATAAAAAAAATTGTAAAAGACTCTTGAGGAAATGTGTTATAGCTTGAAAGCCTTCATAACAAAACAACCCAAAGTCCTGCCACCCCCTTGAGCCATATTGTGCCTTTGGTTCTCCAGTTTTTTTACGGTTGAGATTATAGGCGTTAATGAAGCAGAAATGATAATGGAAGGGATAATCTAGGGATATTGACAAGAGTTTTGCTGCTGCATTATCTTTGAAGTTCATCTTACCATGCTCTTGGTGTTGGCAAATCCGTAGTTGATGAGGAAGGAGATGATCTGATGTTCTTCTTCTGCTTCCACCTTATCTTGGCCGAGGACAGGGACACAGATCCTATTGGGTCATTTCATGCTGTCATAGACTATATCTTCCGTCAATTCATGTGGAAGATCCAAATCACAACATCATATGCTATCAGGAGATGTTTGGCAAATAGAATTTTGCTACTCCCTGTCTTTGAAATGGAGCTTGCCAAGTTCTCAGTGTTGACAAATCCTTAATTTTAAACCTTAAGAACGTGGCTTTTTGCTGATTCAAGAAGATTCAACTTTTCTCGTGGCGCTTGGTTGGTTGGTGTGTGTGTGTGTGATTATATATGATATAGGGCTTCATTTGTCCGTCTTTATAGAAGTATTTGCTTGTAGTTGGTGCTTTAATTAATCAGTTCTAGTTGTTTTACAGCAAGTGAACGAGCTTCTGAGACTTGTTGCTCTCAGAATTCTTGTTCAAGGCTACAAAGATGTAGTTAATATGTATACATCAGTAATCTTTGTATGTATCACCTACCTTTTTTGGGCAAAAATCTTAACACAGGTGCTCATGCTCTTGCAACATGGGGAAGATGCAACTGTGTTTGCTCTGTATTTTGGTTTTAGTTAATAGTTAAGGTTTTGGTTAAAAAAAGAGTTCTTGTTCCCTGGCCAGACATGGAGATGGGTAACAACGTTTATTAGTACCATCGAGTTCAATTGCCGTAGCTCTGTTCAAATGGACTCGAGTGCTCAATGAGTTTGTTTAATTCATAGTTGACAAAATCTAATGCTAGCCGATCTAACCATTCTCGCAAATCAAAAGTTTTTTCCAATTTCGAAATATATGGAATTTATATGCCTAACTTTTGACTCATCCTAATTAGTATGTGTTTAGCTTATAAACTGTTAACAGAACACAAAATACAGTAAATCAATGGTAAATGATGCAAAAGAAAACTGTTCCATTAAAGATATCACCACTGATTACTACACCTGAAAATTGAAAAGTACGTGTGGGCCAATCCGTGCGAGCAAATTCGCCAAGTTGAACACCTCAGATAAAAAATATATGATTAACCAAAATCGCTTCCGCCCGTTGTTTACCATATATTCATATATTCTGACCACAACCCAAAAATTTTCTGCTGCGACATTTCTACAGATACAATAAATTACATATCTTGATAATCGAGATGAAATACAGCTAAAGCAAATACAACATAACAGAACATTCTATTTTTTCATGTCCTCTCAATCAGCCGCACAACTTTGTGGTTTATCCAATGCCCATGCCCTGCATTTGGCCTTGTTGGCTGGTTGGTCTCCTCGTTTGCGGTGAACTCGTTCAATCAGTTATTTCCCCTCTTCACTTTCTGAGTGATCAATTTCGCCTTCAATAGGATCTAGTTTTGTCAATTTTGCCACAGCCATTTCATCATCATAAATTTCTTCTTCATCAATTACACAGTGACTCTGATTTTCTTCTCCATTATCCCAAGTGCTACCATCCAGCAAATCACAATTTCTTGAAGCAAATTGCTGTTCCACTTTGTCAGTCTCTCCAATACTGTCTTTCATATCAACAAGGGGAAATTGCAATGGCTTTTCTGGCCAATCCTTGAAAAAAGAATTCAACACCATAAATCTAAATATTTGCAGAAGATGACTCTTCTCCCTCTTTATATCAGAGCTAAGCAACTTTTCCAACAGACTAGGTTTTCTACTTGGAAAAGTATTTGGTAGAGTACAATCTAATTTCTTCCTTTTATTATGCCCATCCTTGAATCCATTTTTACTTCGCTTGTCAAATTTATTTCTAAAATTACCCCTCTTATGCTGCCTTCCTCTCCCATTTTTCCCTGTTCCTCCAGAATTTTCTGATTCTGAAAAATAATTAGGTGGTAATTCAGCAACTTCAACACCCAATTCAGCTTGTTTTTCCAATATTTCCTTCAATTGCTGCATGAAAGATTGAAGACAATAATTATAACACTGATAGATGCTAAAATTCCTGAGGCAGGCATAAAAATAATGTTTTAATTGATCTAAATCCTTGGCTAAAGGATGCCAGGCAAGATAAGAAAAATAATCATAAGAAAGAGCTGCACGTATTTTATGCTTGCTTCTTCACTAGCATCAAGACCAGGAAACCCCAATATGCTAAAACTGTGATGAAACTTTGGTTGAAAGAATTTTTTCTTTGAGCCTGGTTAATTTTCAAACTAGAATGATAGTTAAGGCACACAAATGTACCTGCCGCCTTATCTTGTCTCTTACAATGCTTGATTCTTTCTCAGACAAGCTCTGCAAATAAACCAGGAGTATTTATTTAGTAGGAAATATATCACATCATTTGATACAATCACTCAATCCTTTTAACATGCCTTCTCTATGTTTGCTTTTGTAGGAAAGTTCTTCTTCCGCTCCTCGCGCCATATTTTGACTTCTTCTGCCGTGTAATTTAGAGTTTTAGCAGTTCTGGTGGGAGGACAGAAAGTGAGGCTTCATCATTAAACCGATCTGTCAAATGCTTTTTCAAATTGTTCAGCACCATTGTATTCACATGAGTCAGCTTTTACACTTTTTTAATAAAGGGGTTGCCAGTATTCCTACTTACTGGGATCAAAATATAGGGAAAAGAGTGTTTTCAGTGTGCATCTGGATCTTGATATGACCGAGATCTTCATAATATTTTGCCAAATTTGCACCTCTTATACAAAATTAAGGTTAAAATACTCTCACATATATATATATATATATATATATATATATATATACAGTTATAATTGTGGGCAGAGGATGATGTTTGACATGAAAAACTAATCAGCTATGGACACTTTGGCATTATTTGATTGCTTGAAGATTGAAAAGAATATGAATGAGCAATGGCAAACACTAGCAGACAATCTATCCTGGTGAGTTCACTTGATCCGCTAAGACTTGACCTTTTAGTCAGTTCACTTACCTTGTAGGTCCTGCCATAGCCATTTTCTTATCAAACTTATATGGAGTTGATCCCATATTCTGGTGACCTGTTTGCAAAAAATGGAAAATGAACCAAAACTGCCAGTTATGCACAATATCTAAGGAAATAACTATCAATGAGGTGTAATAGATTCTTTACATCAGTACCAAACAATGACTGCACAACACAACATACAATTTTTAATTTTTTAGCAAACAAGAAAAAAAGTCATTAAACCAGCACATGAAAATACATGAAAACACAAACCAAGAAATTGTGGTTATTTTGCTACTTTATCAAGCAGACATACTTTATCAAGCAGACACTTGATGCATCAGAAAGTGGTCAAAAAAATGGCATCCTGATCAGTTTATCACCTAAAGCAAATTTCATTATTTTATGGACAAGGCTCTTTCACGCTCGTTATGACTGATAAATGCACACAAAAAGTCGTAAAAAGAAAAACAAGGTTTTACACACTACCTTTTCTTCCACTCCAGTGCTGAAAGTTTCTCTTCCCATTGTGGTTGGAGTGGAACTTCTGCGACCTACATAAGTTTACATCTTAAAATATTAGGCACACTGTTTATAAAAAGGTTTAGCATGTAAATGGAGGGAAGAAAATGATATCAAAATCATTCTTCAAACAAATAAATTAGTTTTGACTTCCCGAATACAGGTTTCTCAACCCTCAGATATGCAGCCACTATGTAAAAATTAATCATAGAGAAATTTTACCCTGATAAGTGGGATGATGCTTTGTTTTGACCATGAAATTTTCTTTGGAAACTCCTGCTTCCCAAATTCAAGTTTGAGCGGTCATATCCACCCTTTCCTCCAGAATCCATCTAGAAGAAAGGTAAATAATGACAACCATGACTTAAAAAAGATAGCTGACAGCAGAAAATCATTAGATATTGGAAGTATTCAGAAACGCAAAGGTCAATGAATAAACCAAGCAAAAACTGTACTTCAAATTTGGTTTTTCACTATAATTCTAAAAGCCATTCAATACGTATAATGTTGTGCTCATCAAACTTGATTGAGAATTTAACATAAAATCAAGTGCAAGCATACTTTTACAAAGGTGACTAATCAATTGACCGAGCCAAGTAAGTACATGAAGAAGGCCTAATAAGAAGGTGAAAAGAGCGCCAATGCTTCCAAGTAACCCTAACCCAGTGTTAGAAACTGTTACCTGAGATTTAGATGATAAGAAGCCGACTTGCTGTTGCTGCAGCTTGGTAGAATGCAGATCTAGCATGGCATTCTGATTGGCGTCATTAACCAATGGGTTATCCACAGTTCCCTGGTTATGTATCTGATTCCTACCATTATGCAGCAAGCCCCCATCCCAATTCTCATTACCAGCTACTAAATTTTGAGCGCCCGGAGCTTGTACAAATTGGTTAAGATGAGGGGAAAGGCTTAGGGGTACCATAGGCAGGGGCAAATACTGAACAGGGATAACCTGACCCATACTTCCAAATCCGGCATTGAAAAGGAAGTTCCCACCAGTTTGCATTGATGCATTAGCAGCCATGATTGGGTTCCAGTTTTGCAGGATCCCATTAGGAACACCATGTGGGAGATACCCCAGTTGTGGTAAGGGTCTATTACTTGTGACTGTAGTAGGGAAACAAACTGCAGGTGAGGAAGGAGGCATGCTCCAATTTGAAGTGCATGGATTCAGTAAGGGGATGCTAGGTTGTAAACCCTGTTGACCATTCTGCAACGACACGCATAGCAAACAAGGGGTTTAATCAAGGACAACTCTATAGTGGCAGTACAAAAATACAGTAACGTGCCATGCAATAATCATGACAAAACTGGAGGCACCAAAGAAGAGACGGGGAAGAGGAAGACCTGGGGAAGATGAGGAGCACCGTTTTGGGCACACTGCTTAGCTTGATTATAACGGGTTCTCATTTTTCGTCGCACCCTTGGAACTATATAAGCAAATATAAAAAAACGAAAGAACAGCAAGTACAGAGAATAAAGGGGTAAGAAACACAAACAAAATCACCAAAAATAGACAACATAAACTGTTATGAAGATAAGGGGAGAGAAGAGAAGGGTCCATGCCTTATGGAAAAGGGGTGAGGAGTAGGGAGGAAAGGGATTGGAGCGGTTGGATTTTGAAGGGAAGAAGGGGCGATTCAGACGACAATGGAGGTGCGGCGCGGTGGCGGGACATGCTCGGGAGCAAGAAAACTCTTTGGGAAGCCCTCCACAAAAAGTTTGCAACGTGGGCTAATTAGTTTTAAAATATGGAATCATAGGGCATAAATCAGAATCGGCTTTCCAATCGTCGGTAGGGAAGGCTCAACTCAACAAAAATCGGCGAAGAAGCGGTTCATTTCCAATCGGTCGTATATCTTCTCAGACGGGCACACCAAAAAAGAAAGCAATGACGGACTTAAATCATAAATAACAAATTAAGAAACAAAAAATTAACAATTATTAAATTAGCAAAGTAACAAAAAGTAAATTAACAAACAGAATATTAGCACACAATAAATTAACAAATAATAAATTAGCAAACTAATAAAAAATAAATTAACAAACTACTAATTAATACACAATAAATTAACAAACAGTAAATTAATAAGCAACAAATTAACACATAGTAAATTAATAAACAATAAATTAACAGTTAGTAAATTTGCAATTTAACAAAGTGTAAATTTACAAGCAGCAAATTAAGACACAGTAAATTAACAAAAAAACACAGAGTAATTTTCTTCTATTAAAAGCATTGTATAAGTGGGTGACGATTTTGACACAACTAGACAAAGACAACTAATTAATAATATATAATAAGAATATATAAAATCAATTTCAAAATTATTATGATATTATTTTTAAATAAAAATAATTAATATTTATTTGTACATAACAAAAAATATAATAATATACAAATAACTAAGTAGAGTTAATTTTAAAGATTTTTAATTTGAGTAGAATTATACTCTATGTTTATAAATAATAAATAAAAATATGTAAGTAAATAAATAAGAAGAATAAATATATATATTAATTATATTATTAAGCAACAAATTAAAAATTATACATATATATATATATATATTAAAATATATTAGTATTTTTATAAGTCATAATTTAGTAGAATTATTGTAAAATACCAGAATTTTACTATAATTATTAAATTAATTTATTAATAGATTTTTTTATTCAATTAGTAAATAAATAAATAAAAATAAATGAATTAATAAATAATCCTTCTAGGCCGAACCGATGGACTAAGAGCAGAGATTTATAAAATAGCACCTATATTATTATTATTATTATTATTATTAAGATCATTGAGAGTTAAAATAGAACTCTTTTTTTTATCGGGTTAGATAAAAATAAGGGGAGAATTTTGGAGCAATTGAGGTTTGGAGGGATTTTGTGAAAAGTTTTTGGAGTTGGGTACGTTTTCTTCGGGAGATATCCTCTTCATGGCTACTTTAAATTTTGGACGGGAGAGTTGAACCCATCGCCATCCGGTCTTACCTCTACCCTTGGTCAACATTCTTTTCTTCTCCGTTATGTGTTGGTACCTCTTTCGCCTCACCTTTCTTTCCTTTTTCGTTCTTATTCATGCATATGCATATAAATGGTTAGATGAATTGTTGGCCTATGTTGTTGGTCCTTTTTCTGGTGTTTTGTTTGGCTTGGCTTTGCATTGTGGGGAGAAAGGGTTGGCGATTGCAGTCTAACATTTGTTGAGGGTTATTGTTAGTTGGATTTTAGGTATGGTTGGGTTGTGTGTGGATGTCAACTCTCTCTTCTTTAATGGTGAGGGATTGCTTTGTGTGTGTTTGATAATTTATTGTTATCACTTATGGTTTTTGTAACATTGTATTTTATGAAAAAGCTCACTTGTTGTCATGCTTGAGAAATTTGCATGTGGCCATTAAATTTGTAGGTTGTTATTTGTAAAACCCACGATTCGAGTCAGCGTTTTATATTCAGAACCAGTCAGTTTGACCGTTATTTTTGAGTCAAGTCAATTTCAGAACACCTGTACTAAGCCGACGCCAGTCGTGTGTATAAGCTATGAGGTTCATGCATACCCAAGTATGTGATGATCACGCCATGAACACAACATAATAGAATGAGTTATCAGAATATATGAGAGTATGCCAATTACTTTTGTTTATTTTTATATATAGTGGATCGTAGAATTAGTCTTAGGCCGTTTACCGCATTAGGACGCGTTACAGGCAGTTTGAGTGGGTTGACAGTTCTAGTGCATATCATTATGATGTTTTGGTGTTTGTTTGATTTTATACGATTTTCCCCAATTTTTATGGAATTTTTGAAGGATTTACAGTGACTTAATTATTATTCTTGACTTGAGCCGGAGACGAGTTAAATAATATTTACAAGTTTGCCACCAGCCCTTTTTCCCCTCTCAACACCTTCCCTAACCCTTGCCCTGACGCCACCCCTGTGCAGCATCGTTGCCACCACTGTGGGTGCCACCCTACCTCTGATCGTCGCCGACTAGCATTGCCACGACTTCGCCATGCCACCCTGACCAGGCCCGGCCACCATCAGGCTGCTATAACGCCGGAATTGTTGCGCTTAGCGCCGTGACTGTGTTTCAGTCACGTCGCCGATTCTGCCGCCGGCGACCATCGCCGCCACGATCGGGTGGTAGCCTCGACACCCTCGACACCCTCGACCACCCGGCAACCTTTCTTGACCGGAACGGAGGCCATCACTACCCAGGCCGGCTGGAACGAGTCACCCATCGCCGCCACCACTGTTTTAGCCATTTTTCGGCAAGCCGCCACCTCCGCCAACCATGTCGACGCCATAGACGTGTCGGGCTCGTTGAGCCAGTTCCAATGGTACCCAATACCATTGCTTTCCAGCCAGTAGACGCCGTCGGCACTGCCACCAAAAACTGCCAGAAGCTGCCGAATAACCGCTGAAACTTGCCAAAAAACCAGGAATGCTGGGATTCATCGGATATTTTGCGGAGCTCACCCAGTCGAATCCGATTGAATTTTGGATGCCGAAGAGCACCAAATTTGAACTCCGAGACACGCGACGGAACCCTAGCCGTCGCTGATTGCCGACGACATGAGGTATAATTACCTCCGATTTGATTATTTAAAATTGATGATGATTGTTAGTATAGCATGTTAGACTTGAGTAGTTGTCATGATGAATTGCCAGACTATGAATGAAATAAAGAGTGCATGATGTGATTAACATGAAATGAATAGTAAGTGATCTAATGAGATAAAGTAAATATGAGCATGCTAATCGAGTATGACGTAAAAACACATTAAAATTAATATGAATAGGATTAGTTATAATTATTTTCACACTTATAATTATTTGACTGTTGATTGATGTTCATTGAATTTGATGCATCATTTAGTTAGCGGGCGTTAGTATTTAGTTTTGATGTGTAGGTACAGAGTAGGAGCTCGCCGCCTAGGCGCGATGACACGTTTGGAGCTTCAACCAGGTCTCTTTAGGATTCGTCTCTGCTTTACATTCTCTTCTATTGTATGTTTATTTTATTATTTGCAGGACGGGTTAAGTGGCGTTTTATTGGATCCCACTTAACTCGGGCCATTTAATCGAACAGTTTTCCCGATTAATAACCCCTCGAGGATGAGATCCCTCAAAGATGACTTCGAAAACAAGATCCACCACAAGTTGCCTTCGGGCCTATTATATAAATCCCTTCCCAGGCCTATATATATAATTTTATCAAGTTTTTAGTGAGACGAGAGATGGAGAAACCGACTGCACGTACCATGAGCAGATGCCGTGACAGTCAAAGCGGGCTCTGGATTAGTGTAGTGGACTGTTCCATTCCCGAGGGATCCTAACAACTCCGTGTTTGAGTTCCTCACACCCGGCGAACATGGAGGTTTACGGGTACTATTTAGTACAACGCATGTCTGGACTTGTGGTTCAAAGGGTACTAAATGCGATTGCCTAAGAGTACTCGGCCTTCGTGCTCAAGGCCAGGAGAAATATGGAGGTAAGGAGAGGCCTTAGGATTTGAGACCAAAAAATGAAGTAAGAAAACGCCGAGAGAGGCATTAGCAGCAACAGATCAGTCAGTTCGGGACGCTACCGGGTCTGCAACCCAGTGGCTCCTCAGTAGGTGCCCTTCGGAGTGTTCACGAGGAGTATATGATGTTTTCTTTCATATGAGAGTTTGCTCTCATAGCCAGCTTGTTATAGTTAATTTATTTTCCGGACCAGTAACACTTGGTACTGACGTGTTTTTATACTATATGTAGGTAATAATCACGAGTTAGAGGAACCAACTTGGACAAAGGAGCACTGATGTCACTTGCATACATGTTAGTCGATAGAGTGGTTAATATTTTGTTATGATGTTATTATATTGATGTGATGTGATTAAATGCTAAAATATGAGGATATGATGAGATGAAATACTAAGACATGATGACAAGAAAAGGAAATATGATCAGAGTGCGCAACAGAAGTGTGGTGGGTTGAAACCCAAGTTCCAAAATGAGTATACAACATATTAGATTATGTGTGATTGAAATTGTTGATATATACATATATATTTGTATATATTATTTTGACAGGGTTGACCTTAATTACACTTTTAGGGGAGACTCCCGTTTTATTTCAGAATTTTTATTGATTTTGGTCGTCATTGTATTGGTGTGTAAATTAGTTTGCATGTCATCCATGTAGTATTATGTGAGGATTCTTAGCATTCATCCATGCATGATGAGTCGTATCTTCATCTTAAGACGCCGAGATTAGATCCGCACGAGTTGGGTTTGGGTTAGCCGACCGAACCGGAGCCTGTAACATGCCGATTCGGTTCACGAGTGTGAACCGGATTTGGGGTGTTGCATTATTAGTTAAAATTTTTTTAACCTTTGATGTGTTGATTTGTAGTTGTGATATTCATATTTTGTGGATTACGTAACCATGGTAATTAATTAATATGGCGTTGTGAATAAATTACTTCTATATGAGAAAAGGTTTTGTCTACCTATGGTTTGGTAGTACTTGTAAATGCATACTAAATTAGAATAATTGATAGAATATGATAATAATAGTTTTGGGACATGAGCATGTTCTTTAAATTTAAATGGTTAGTCCACAATATGATCTAGGGTGTTTAATATATATCAAGGAACCGATGTCTTCTATTTGTCATCAATAGTTATTTTAGTTAGTTGCTAAATTATAAACCAATTAAGTAATAATTATTGGACCTGGTTACATAAGTTAAAGTTAGTGTTGCTTGGCTATCCTTTGCATTGGTTGCTTTCTTGCATGGGATGTTGACGAATCTATTTAATTTTTCTGTTTCAATTATATTTTTGTCTTTTGTAGCTTATAGTAAGTTGGGTATCATTAACTAGTTTACCCATGTTTAACACTGATCTCTCAATCCTAAATTGTCTTGTTAATCTCTATATCTACAAAGTAATCACATTTTTTTAGAAATAATTAGTAATTATATTATATTTATTGCTCCATGGTGCAGGATTTTTGGTTCCCACTCTTTTGATAAGTCACTATGGTTCAATTCAAAAAAATAAGACAACTTTACCAATTACTCTTAATTATTTTAGTTATATCCCTTTTGTGTAACTAATAAAGAGTAGTAAATTTATGTATACGTTAAAATAGGGGTGGTCTACCTATTAGCACAACTTAATTATTGGATGAATTATCATTTGTTTACATGTTTTTATATTTTGTAGGCTGTTATGTATAATAGATAATTAATTTATAATTTGATGTATGTTGACTTCTTAGCGAGTACACCTTTTTTTTTTTTTGCATGTCTTTTATTTTTAATCCATGCCAACTCTGGTGCTAATTGATCTGGTGTAGCCACAATGAAGGCAAGGAAGACCTCACAACCTATGTCTATCAATCTCTTAGCTCACTGTTAGGATATCAGACATCCTCCTCTGTCTCTACCTCTACCCTAGAATGTAATCTTCACATCTCTTAGCTCGCTGTTAGGATATCAGACATCCTCCTCTATCTCTACCTCTACCCTAGAATGTAATCTTCACATTCCTCTTCAGTCTGAGTTGAATCTTCTTCTTTTGGCAGTCAATCAATGCCCATTGGTGTGTCATCCAATCCATGCCGAATATTACGTCAAACTCCTGCATCGGCAAAACTGTGAAATCAGTGAAAAGGTTGTGCTACTAGATAACCAAAACAACACCCTGCACACACTCACCGGTGGTGTGTACAACTCTTGTAAGAGTCAACACAACCATGCCATAGCCTAAGTCCTCTATAGACAAACTGATCAAAATGACAAATGTCTTGGCTATGAACTCATGTGTACTACCATAGTCAAACAACACAAATATAGGTAGAGAGTGGATAGGAAGAGTACTTGTGATGACAGCTGCATCTTGAATCGCCTCCTCGGCACCTGCAACATACATCCTTCCCTGGTGCTCTGGCCTACCACTCTATATCTGCCCTTCAGCTTGTGCCACATCCTGTGCCACATCCTGTGCCACATCCTGTGCCAGTGCTTGCCCAATGTCCAACGCAGCTAGGCCAGCCTGTCTCTACTGACCCTGACCATGACCGCTCTGACCATATCGGCCTCTCTAGCCCTAGTGGCCCTGTTGTGGTCCCTGTGCTTGCTGCTGTTGGTTGCCTCTACCCCGTTGCCCTTGAGGCTGGGCTAGTGGTGTGGCGAGATGCAACCGTTGTGGCGGTGCAGGCAGTCCTTGCTGCTGCTACTGCTACTAGGGCCAGTATTATTGACGTGGTCGGCTCGGGCATTCAGCTGCACGGTACCCCATGTTGCCACATGCAAAGCATGGACCGGTGGCTCTCCTACAGACTCCCTGATGGTGCCTCGAGCACTCCAAATAGATAGGGTATTCTTGAAAATCACCTCGTTGTCCCTAGAAGGTCTGCATCTGTTGGAGGAACCTCTCCACATACTGCCCTTCGGTTGCAAACACTGTCACTCCACCACCTGTCCTTGGTCATTGCAACTGTGGGCTCTGCTAATCCTGTGCCTTGTTCTCATGCCCTTTATTGCTAGATGGTGCGGTGCCCTTGGCCTGATGGTGTGAGTCATGGGCATGCTCACACTTAAGTGCCCTGATGATGGCCTCTACATGAGTCACACAGGAGTGTTGACACAACTGCTTGCAAACTAATGTGCAATCCCGATACAAACTGGGTAGCTGTTCAAATGATTTTAGTGACATGCAAGTATACACGGTCGAAACAAGTAATATAATGATAAATTAGAGTATCGTTCCCACAGAGAGATGAATTTCCTTAAATTAATTTAAGAAAATAAAATTAAGAACAAAACAAAAATAATTGACTTAACTAAATCTAAATAATAACTTTAAATAAAAGAAAAGTTAAAATGATAAAATTCGTTCTAGAGTTGAATTTCCCTTAACATGAATTTAATCTTCATTAAATCTTCCTCTTATCTTTTATTCTCTCAGATTGTCGATCTAGGATAATTATATGACATGGTGGCTCCCGCTCCTTCATGCTTCTATTATTTTGCCTCAATTTCTACCTCCTAGTGATAATTGATTAATCAACAAAATAATGCATTAAGATTTGCCTTACAATCGCATACCGTGTTGTGTATCTTCCAACCACAACGACAAACAAGTCAAAAGACTCGTCGTATGATGAATTATCAATGACTAATCTAATTAATTTCTCCCAAAATCTAATTAAACCTCATGATCTAAGAAATAGGTGATCAATCTACTCTTATCATTAAGAACATGACAATTTAAACAATCCGATTGAATAAAAGAATAAGAGGTTGAAATGAATTCAATTAAACCATGTTAAGTTCCATTCTTCTCTAGAACGAAATAAAAGACTACTCCATAATAAAAATAGAAAACATTATAAAGAAGAAACTAATTTTTATTATAAAAGAAAAAGGAATTACAAAAACTAAAACTACTTCTTCTACTACACTCTGAAGCCAAGAGATGAGATATGATAACAACAAATGACCACCCCTTTATATAGAAGTGGAGATACAAGAATTCGAAGAGGGTGTTCATAAATCGACGTAGTCTAATTAAATATAACGTCCCTTCAAGTTTCCAACTGTTCGACTCTATTGAAAACCATGAATTGTAGCCATTGGGTGGGGCCAAGTGTCATAACTAATTAAATCCAAAGCTTAATTTATTCATCTTTTTCTGCATTGAAGCACCAAAATTAAGCATATCTAATAAAATATTAATTAACTAGAATATAATGAAAAATATCACTAAATTAATAATGTTTATACCCAAGAAGTACAAAATCATATTAAAAATATGGGTAAATATTATATATTTTAAACACTTAACAGTAGCCCTCTCCCTCTCTGATGAGAAGCTACCCAGGGCAAACCTCTCCAGCATAAGGAACCTAGACTAGCATTCCATTGCAAAGATAACCTCTTGCATCCTCAAAGATAGGAACTCCATCTTCTTCTTTGCCCAGACAGTGGTGGAGAAGTACTGGGAGTAAAAGACCCCCTTTACTCGTCCCATGTAATCTGCTCAAGGGCCCTACCCTCTAAAAGGCTATGTGGGCAGAGTCCTACTAGAATCTACCCTTGCTCTGCATAACCCTAGTGGATAAGCGCACCCATAGCTTTGAAGGGACACCCCAGGTGTATCAGCAATGATCTAGCCATGTCAATCCACTCCAATGTGACCTCGGGATTCATGCTCCTATAGAAACAAAACCCCTGTTCTTTGAGAAGTGCTCAACATCCCAGTGCTCTTTGGTGTGAAGGGCCTGCTCAGGGCCTTGACTGCCTGAACCCTCTCCAACAATAAAATGATGTGGTGTAGTCGTCTCTGCCTCACTACCGGTCTCTCTGGGAGTGGAACTTACACTAGCATCCTCGAGGCTAGGATCACATACAGCCCTACAACCGATTGCACTAGTAGAATATGGGGATATTGAGCTCACAGCGGTTGCGACGGTGGTGGTAGTGATTCTCCCTCCGACTTAGAGGCTTTAGCAGGTGTCTCTGCCCCTATTGATCTGATCTTCAATCTGGCCATGGCCATGGCCATCTCTCAGACTATATCCAATAGCAGGGTTATCTCCTCATGGGACAGTTGCTGGTCCTCTATGGCTCTCACTTGCTCTACCCTCACAGCCTGCCGCTCCTCTCAGAAAACCCTAATCAGCTCTGTTTGGGGATCCACCACTGGCTCTTGCACGGGTGGTGTGGATCGCCTATCGAGGGAAGGCCTACACATAACAGCGATCTACCTCAGCGTCCTCTTGCCATCTACTCAGACTATCTGACCACTAATAATAACCACAGGCTAATTGGCATAGATGGCTTGCAAACTATAGCTCGCAAACTACCAAATGCAAACTAACCATTGGAAACACCAAAAAGGAGGTTAGTCAAAACACACACAAAGACGTACACGCAAGCTAGGCTATGGATCAACTCAGAGTGGTGGGGGTTAAACAAAATAATCACATATAACATACAGGCATACAACATATCATGCAGGCATATCATACAACATACGACACACAAGTACTGCATACACATCCTAAATGTGTGCTGCTCGAAGAGGATGGCTCTGATACCAAGTTGCAACATCCCAATTGGGCCTGAATAGACGGACTGAATTGTGATATTATAATTTGGAAGCTATTCGTTAGGCTATCATGTATAGACTTTACGGAAGCCAATCTCAACCCTCCGTGGAGGCTTAAGATGGACACTATACTTGGTTTTCATAGACTGTGTGTAGAGTTCGTACTATAAAGGTGGATCATAGACTTAAGGGAATCCTACATGAACACCCTTAGCCATAACAGAGGTAAAACTGCCCGTAGGATATGAGCAGTGACTTTAAAAATGCGATGACCACTCCCAACTATAGAAGAAGCACTCCCCCACTATAGTTTTTGAAGTTCCACATTGTTGCGTACATTATATTTTTACTACATAGTTCAAGTGATTGGCTTAGGTCCTATTATTAGTTACACGAAGATGATGCAAGTATTTAAACAAGGTTTGTGGTTACATGTTCCACATACCCTATGCAAGCAATAATTAAAGCATCAAAGAAATTATACGGCATCATCGAGTATTAGGGCATCAAACCCTAATACCTAGACTTCACGTGGGTTTTCAACTGGTGTGAACTGTAAGCTCCCTCATCCATGTTACTCTAACACACAAATAACTATAGTCAAATACATCTTACGTACCTAACTTAGCTCCTTGTCATGTTTCATGACTTTGGGGATTATATACCCTATAGACGATGGTTGGCCATGCCCTAAAGTATTGTAGCTCCACCGTAATAATATAATAATATAATGCTAATATGTTTAGCACAACCATCATGGCATACATCTGAATTATACATGGTTCAAATAGTTAGGGCACATGTCTGTCATATAGTCATCTATAAAATACATAGTCCAAAATAGACAAAATAACATATGGCCCCCGCCACCACCGCCACTGAGCCGCTTGATCCATTCAACTAGGCCGACCAATGCCCAGGAACCTTACCTACATATAAGTGAAAACCACGTCACTAATCAAGTCAATTTGATCATCGGTCTGAATAACTTCCTATAAAATAGCAAGCTGACAATTGGGAATTCCATTACCCACGCGAATTTAGGAAACTTTAGAATTGCCTCACATTGGGCTGTAAGCAAACATAGTTAAAAGGGTGTCGGCGTCCATGCATGGAAAATATTCATACTTATACATACAACACTTATGCCCTCACATCCTCGATATTATATCCGTGATGATACTCAAGCAGCAAAACAAACCGTTAAGTTAGTGTCACAAATTACGAAAATGTCCTCCATTATGTAATACCCTCATACTCCGCACTACCTTAGGGCTTGAAGGAATACTAATGCGGTTCATACACCTTGTACACATTCTTACTAGTAAAAGTCGTAAACCATCATATTTATACATATAGGCTTGGGAGAGTATTTAATTCTTAGTTTATAGATCTTATCTTTTAAAAAGCATTAAGGGGTATCAACCTTGAAGTTTTATTAAATATGTGTAGAAAACACGGTTAAATGGCTTGACATCAGAGGAATTCGATAAAATGTCGCCAATGTTGTCCTACTTATAAAACGTGGTTAAACTCTATACGCATGGTGTCAAATAGAGATGAAACAAAGGGAGAGTCTAACAGATTTGGATGAGTAGAGCTTCATATTCTAGTCAGTGAGCTCACCTGGGATACCTAACATGGAGATAGAGCTGAATAAGAATTAGGTCACATCGGCATACAAAACGAGGTATAACCTCTACACAAGTTTAACACATAAACATCACTTAATTATCTTAAATAGGTCCTCAGTGAAGTATTAAACCTTATTAGGTAACTTAATTAAGGTTTTGGTTTCATATTCACTTAGTGGGTTTAATTAATTCTAGGGTTTTAATCAAATGGGCTTACAAAATAATTTTTTGGATGAGCCTAACAATGTCCAAATATGCTGAAATTTGGATAGGTGGGCCCTTACACTATAAAGTCCATAAGTAAATTCCACCAAGGCTGGCTTATGGGCCAATTTGGGGAACAAGGCTCATTAAGATCGGACCTAAGGTTCTAGAATAGTGTTCCTAGGCTGCATACCAATTTTTTAACCATTCATTCATGGGCCAAAAGATTCCAAATGGGCTTGGGTTAGACGGCCTAGTTAACTAATGCACGGAGCTTGCTTTGAGGAAGAGTTTGGCCCAATTTATTTTTTAAATGGTCCTAAGTGGATTTTATAATTGGAGCCATCTACGCCTCGACCAATTAAAAATTCACAAATACAAATGGGAACCTTCCCAAATGGCCCTAAAATTGTCACGGTGCTACCGAAACAAAGGGTAAGGTGTAAAACAAGTTTCACTAAAAGCCAACACCATTAATCAATTTTAAGGTAATTTACAACCGGAGTGAAAAAAAACTAGTGTTATCACCATAAATCTTCACACTTTTTGGGTAACCACCTCCAAAATATACTTAGATGATTAAATTAAATGAGTTTAGAATAAGCAAATCAAACACGTCACATTCAAATATTCATATCTCTTGGAAAACGTGTCATAAAATTTTAAAATTTTAGGATAAGAAACTAGACATCTTAAAAAATCCAACAAAAGAAAAGAATCATGTAAAACATTTTAACAAATCCAACAAAAAAAAAAAGAGATGATGTAAAATGGAGTTCAAAATAGTGAGATATGACTATTTTAAATTAATCTTTTGACTAAGTTATTAGACGATGATGTGGAAAGGTAAAATTGACTTCTACAAGTGTATAAATTAATGGATGTTTAATATGAAGAAATTATTATGAATGATAGAGTTTGAAAAGTTGCTTCTAAGATTTAGAACTCTTATTGAAGGTGGTATTAAGAAGTAAACATCCCTTTGGGACAAATTTAAGCCATAATAGGATTTAATTAATTAATTAAACTAAAAATACCAAAATTCCCTCACTGAATTGTGTTAATTGTATATACATGTAAAGGGATGTTGATCCCTTCTTCTCTCTCTAAAAAACTTGTTGATGTCAATGGGGGAGAGGAGGAGGCTAGGGCATGGCTTGGTTCATCTTCTTCTCTCCAATTTGTTCATTAATTCATCATATATTCATAGAATTCTTGTGTAGCACGTGCATGCATCATAGTTATATTAATTTTATGTTTAATTTGAATAGCTTCTTAGGCAAACAAATCATGGATTTTGAGTGTTTTGATGATGGAATTATGCAGTTCTTTGAGTTCTCAAATATATAACTCATTGGGCATGTATTCGCATGAAGAATAGAAGATTTATGTATGTTTTGTATTATCACAAATCTGGTTCACTCTCAAACCAACACTATTATCGTAAGTCAAACCAATTTTCTAAAAATAATTACATTACCAGATAACCAAAATGACTAGCCACACCAGTTACACCCTAGTCACCCATAGTACCCACTTGATCGATCCAAAAAGATTAATTTAAATTAAATATATAAATAAGGATCCAATATATAAAATACAAATCCAATAAATTTTAAGGATTTTACATGTTGTCTCACACGCCACACTTGATTGGATTCATTATATTGATTATTTTCCTTGATTGTCTTTTATTTGTGCTTCTTTTATTTATTGTGATTAAATTCTTTTCATTTTTTTCCACTTTTGATCTTTATAATGATTTATGCTTCTTGAAAATTTAATTTATTTACTAAGTGATTTGAAGTTAGTTCTCTACCACATAGATGCCTTCCGCTTAGAGTTGGAAAAAATGGGGAAACTCAAAACTTGCTCTCCAAGTAAAATCGACTCTCATGGCCTAGCATGGATCTTTCAAATTACAGATTTGTCATACCCCTAATCAATGAGAGAGTATTCATTGGTAGCCCTAAATTATGCATCCTATCTTCTATAAATATGGCCTTCTCAGTTTTTCTTCGTAGATTCGAGGCTCTCTAGAAAGTTATGTTGGAAGCCTAGGCTTAGAAGTAAGAAGCCATAGAAAATTTGTCAGCTGGTCCATGGTGTAAGTTTAAATCCTAGCTTGGATGAGTCACCGATTTAGTTGGGCTAGTTGGGTTAGTGGGCTAGACACGTGTATATGAATAGTTGGAATACTTGTTTCTTATTTGACTCACATTGGTTGGAGTCACTTCTCTTGGCCTAGTTGGTTCAGGTGGCTACACACGTGTCTTGACATGAGCAAGATAGTTAGGCTTGACATGACCAGGTGGTCATACGCTCACTGTCCCATTCATGGGAGTATATGAAGATAAACATGATTCATAATGACAGCAACCAAACCATTGTGGATATTTCACGCCAATTAGAGCTTGAGGATGAGCAACTTCAGGTTGCTAATTTGGAGGATGAGGGGCTTAATGTAATGTTAAGCCTTACAAGCCCAAGCATTGTTTAAAGAAATTTTAGAAAAAAGGTTCAAAGACTCGCGAGACTATTGCATCAAAGAAGGTTAGTCCTTTTTAAGACGCTCCTTATGCTTACGTGTCTAGTTGTTTGATGCTATTTGACTCCCATTCTATGTGGATTGTGGATTAAGGTGCAAAAAAACATATAGCCAGGGAGAGCGGAGCATACATGGAATTTTGCTAGATTCCACATGAAACATGCTGGATCTATTTTGGAAACAACTTTTGTGTTGAAGTAAAATGAATAGGCACTTGCAATTACAGTTGTGGGTAGGTCGCAATTTATTGCTTCATGATGTCCTTCATGTGCTTGGCATATGACAAAATTTGTTTCTGTTTGTGCCCTTCTAGAATTTGATTTCTCTGTAAACTTTAATGGTCATTTATTGACTATTTATTAGGAGAATAAATTTTATAGGTTGATATTTCTTTCCAATAATTTTTTCATTCTAGATGTTAATGACTCTATTTTTCAAAATAATATTGATTATTCATTAATCGCTTCTACAAGCAATGATTTTGTTAATGTTTTTATTTGGTATGCATGATTAGATCGTATCAAATGTTTTTATTTGGTATGCATGATTAGGTCAAATCAGACAAAATTGAATGATGCACTTAGCATGTGATGGTCTTTTAGAACCTTTAACTCACATCGACTTGCTTATATATGAACATTGCTTAGCAGGAAAAACAACTAAAAAATCTTTTGGTGAGGCTATCAGAGCTGAACTTCTATTGCAAATATTATATTTTCGATATCTATGACTGATTAAACTTAAGAGTAAGACATGATGTTCATTACTTGATCACATTTATTGATGACTTCACACATTTTTTGTGTTGTATACCTAATTTTACATAGGTATGAAGCATTAGATTGCTTTAAACGTTTTCAACATATCACAAAAAATCAAGTCAACACCAAAATCAAAGTTTTGAGAAGAATTAGAGACCAAAAGTATCTCTCTCATCGGTTCATAGAGTTGTGTGAAGAAAAGAGAATTATTTCTCAATTAACTATTCTTTACACTCCTTCGAAAAATGGAATTGCTGAACATAAGAATAGGACCCATCTAAACATGGTTAGGTCAATGATGACACAAGATAACCTTCTGATTTTGTTCTGGGTGGATGCTCTTTAACAACTGCCTATATACTTAACTGAGTACCAACAAAGTCACACCTTGTGAACTTTTGATAAGTCACAAACCTAAACTATTATTATTTATGATCTTGGGGATCAACTCCTTATCTTTACAATCCTTAGAGCAAATTTGTAAAGTTTGGTTCACAAAGCAAAAAGTGTACCTTTATAAATACCCAGAACACTCCAAAAGATATGTGTTCATTGGTGAACAAATAGATGAAAGTATAACTGAACTTGAATCAAGGAATGCAACATTCTTAAAGAATGATTTTTCATATAGAGGTGAAATCAATTCAGATCTTCATATCCGATTCAACTGGTTGTAGAAGAATTACGTCCCAGTGGAAGTGAAAGGAATATTCAAATTCCTTAAATTAAATAAATGTGTTGTAATGAACGTATTCCAACTCCCTGACGTCATTTCGACATTGAAAATGAAATTCTCATGCTTCATGGTGATTTAAATTTGATGGAGACATGATGATGAACGAAAAATTGTCCAACAAGTACTCTCAAGTTCTATTAGTGAATTATGGAAAAAGACAATGGAGGAAGAAATGAAGTTTATTAAAATCAATAAAGTTTGGACTTTAGTTGATTTTCCTAAGGGTTGAAAAGTAATCAACAATAAATGAATTTTAAAAATTAAAAGAAAAATCAATGACATGGTTGAAAGGTATAAAGCATGTTTGGTTGTTAAAAAGGCTATACCCATGAATAAAGAATTGACTACGAAAAGACTTTCTTTGTTGTTCAATTCACTTCGATTCATCTTCTTTTAGTTATTGTAGCATGTTTAGACTTAGAATTATACCAAATGGATGTGAAAATCACTTTTAAAATGGTGAATTGGATAAGGAAATTTTTATACAACAACTTGCGAATTTGTTGTTCAAGGCCAAGAGAACAAAACATGCAAATTACAACTTGCTATCTATGGTCTTAAACAATCATCTAGACAATAAAATTTGAAATTTCACGATGTCATCATTTTATATGTCTTCATGATGATCGAGGAGGATTATTGTATTAATATCAAACATTATAATGTTTCTTTTGTAATTCTATCCCTTTATGTAGATGACATTTTGCTAGCTAAGAATAGTATAGAGTATCTCATTTCTATTAGAGAATGGTTATCTTCAAATTTTGAAATGAAGAATATGAGTGAAGCTGAATTTATCATTAATGTTAAAATTCAATGTGGTCGTGCGAAGAGAATGTTTGCTCTTTCTCAATAGTCTTATATCAATATGATTTTGGAATAATTCAACATGAAACTTGTAACCCAAGAAATAATCAAATTGCGAAAGGTGAAAACTTAAAATTATGCCCATTGACTCCAGAGGAAAAATAGAAAATATCCAGCTTCCCATATTCAAGTGTTATTGTACACACGCCTTGATATAGCATTTTCAGTCGGATAAGTTAGTAGATGTCAATCAGATCTGGGCCTAGTTCATTGAAAAGTTGTAAAAAAGATTTTATGTTACCTCAAAGGGACTAAACATTTTCTATCACTTATAAGGGGCATGATCTACAACTAGTGGTTACACAGATGCCCATTGGGCTACAAATATGAAATAATGCAAATCCACTTCTGGATACTTCTTTTTGCTAAATGAAGGAGTTATTTCATAGGCTAATAAGAAGCAAACATCAATTACTTTGTCCTCTAGAGGCATAATTTACCGCATCTGCTAGTGCAATCCAAGAGTGTGTTTGGTTAAGGAGATTTTAACAACATTTGAGAGCAATCATTATTTGTTTGCCACTCGTGACTATATTTTGAGACAATGAGGTTGCGCTTGTTTATACAAAAGACCCCAAATATTATAACAAAACCAAACACATCTATATCAAATATTTCATAAGAGACTTTGTTCAGCAAAATGAAGCGAGTCTGAAATAAATTTCCACACATATGTATCTCAGCAAACTTTTTCATGTAAATTTTATATCTCCAAATAAATAAAAATTTTCATTTCACTTTATTATTTATTTTTAAATTACAATAACACAAAGAATAGCATATCAAATAAGATGAATGACACTCTCATCAAGAATTCACCTTAGTGCTTGGGTAGCATTGAAAGATGAGACATTAGTATTTCATGTCACGTATGTTGCCTTAATGATGATCAAGATTAGACTATTTTAAAAAATAGTCAATATTCAATTATATGCATGACAATTGGACTCAAGTTTGTTTGGTGTAGATAAAGGACATGTTATCTATGTGAGTTATATTCTTATCAAATATATCTACTATAACATGTGATTCATACCACGTATGATATTTCGACCATGAAAATAGTGAGAGGATAATCCATTTTCTCCACTGTGTTAGAACCTCAAACCTGAAATATTTTTATTGTACTCATAGTGACTTATAATATTTTTTAGATAACAAAGTAATGTTATTTTCTTTAATATACTACCTAAAGTATGTATGATGCAATTATAAGGAGTATGCATAAAAACGATGTTAATCTGTTTATCAAAAGTAATATTAATGTGAAAGGAAGACTATTTTGAATTGTATTCAAGTCATTATCATTATAAAGTCTTTGTGTTTATATAGTGTGAATATAATAAGTAAAGTAAAATAATTTGAGGTACATGTTATTTTCACTAATATTCATAGGGACAATAATTACATATAACTTCTATCTATCCCTAATAGGTACATAGTTTGTGTTTCCATCTATGAATATTATCGAAGGTCACATAACCTACTTTTTGTATGATTATTTCTTCATAATCGTTACACATTTTCATCTACAAGTGGGAGATTAAATTTTAGGTGACACCCATGATTTTGTGACACATTTTCCCATTATGTATGAGTGGGAGATGCTGGTATTAATTTTTTAACGCCCATAAAGAAAATGTGATTATACCAAATCATAGAAATAGATAAAAATTAGGAAAAGATAAGGTATTTTAACCTAATCTTTATAGTTATCTAAATATCTCTTTTTATATCTCATTAGTTGAGATTATAGGGGAGATTTAATTTTGTTTTTCTCTCTGTAAAGTAGAGACGACTCTCCCTAAAATTATATAGGAGAAAAAGTGATGGTGATGAATTAAGGAGGAAGATAGGCTGTGGAACTTTGTCAACCGTGACTTAAGGCTTGTAATATCTATCTTATATCATGTTCTTTTTATTTATTTTATTAACTCTAATTTATTGATTTATTTTAATTCTTCAAGAATCATGACCATATTAGAGAAACAATGCCCGCAAAAAATCTACAATCAAGGGGCTATTTAAAATTTAAAGTTCAGCATTCTTCATTTTATATAAGTAATTAGTTTAAGATATTAAATGTTTAAGTTCTTCAATTTAAAAAAATGCTGGAAAAATATGGACAGTAACTTCACCATATTGTCTCCTCAAAATAGCTCTATATATTTAGTTATTTACTACCCCACAATTGGTAGGAAGTTTTACAAGAGATTAACAAAAATCTCCGCTTTTAACTCCCCTCATGCAAATTATTTTACACTTAGGCATCTCCCATGAACATTTTGATTTGCCATCCAATATTGATTTATACACAGTGCCTTTGTTAATTGCCAAGCTTGGATAAACACTCCTTGATGATTATCTAGTTTCCTGTTAATTTCACACCATGTTGTCACAAGGATTTGCCTCCCCTGTGTCACTACTGGCTTTGCAAGTGTGTAGCATTTAATCGCAAACAGCCAAGGCCTCTCCTACAGAGAGATAGATCCATTCTTGACCCAATGATTCTATGAACTTGGCCTTGTCCAGCTTCTTCATTATTTCGCTTGAAGGGTTGGCTAGAGCAAGTTGGTAATACCAAAAACCAAACAACCAAGATGATGAGTTATTTTTAAAGTTTTAAACATTGTAATAATCATTGTAGGATATGTTTGGTTCAATCGAGAGTATTTAATCTGATTTTAAAATAAAACACAAAATATTTAATTAAATACTAGTTAAAATACCCTATTTTTTAAAAAAATAGGTTTTGTAAAAATATCAGATTTAAAATGTGAACATAGACTAAAATATTATATAAAGGCCTAAATCATACCCAATCTTAAAGAGTGTATGTGATATATTGAATCTGATTATTTGAGAGGATATCTAAGAGGGAGAATCCCAAATTAAGAGATAACTGACCTTCAATCCATTCTGTTCTATGGACTTTTTAATTACTTCTAGCATTGTAATCCCACTAGGAATCAATAGCAGCGACAACTATACAATAACAATAAAAAACTATTAATATTTGTAATTATGAATATTAATGATATGTAACACATTGTAACACTCAGAATACTAAAAGAATCTTGGGATACCAAACAGAGGTGACTATTTGTTGTTCTATAAAAGATGCAAGACCTCAAAACATTTCTATAAA
This sequence comes from Piper betle, assembly GCA_033002965.1. Lineage (NCBI taxonomy): Eukaryota > Viridiplantae > Streptophyta > Magnoliopsida > Piperales > Piperaceae > Piper > Piper betle. The sequence goes on along the minus strand of JAURVB010006131.1, from coordinate 145,221 downwards.
TATGGATTCATTTGTCTCATTCTAAAACAAGATAGGATGTGGGAAAAAAAAAAGAGAAATAGAAAAGGAATATAGAGATAAGAAAAAGGATCAATATTATTCACTAGTTTAATCTTATACAGAGTATTGCAAGAGAGAAATCTTGTAATCTCAATAGTATATATTGAGTGAGTAATCTTTATGTTTGATCACTGTAATATTTGGTTGATGTAGTGAATTGTTCGTTGTTGTCTCGTGGTTTTTGGCTCTTGATACAAGGAGGGGTTTCTACGTTAAATCTCTATTCTTTTGGTTTTGTTTTATTTTATTTCTCATACATTATTTCCCCATATCTTGTGTTCGCTGTTGTTGATCTCCAACTTGGAGGATTTTTCTCAATAATTGGCGCCGTCTATTGGAATTTCGGGTCACATTCAATCAAATTTTGATTTGAGTGGGAGTAATGGTTGCCACTTCCAAGACTGGGAAGATTGATAAATTTGATGGAACAAATTATCAATGGTGGAGGATGCAGACTGAGGATCATCTATTCGAAAAGCAACTACATCAACCGTTTGTAAATACCAAGCCAGAAGCAATGTCAGCTAAAGAGTGGGCCTTGTTGGTTAGGCAAGCCTTAGCTATCATTCGATTGTGTTTAACACAGTCGGTGGCGTTTAATGTCTGCAAATAAACAATTGTCAAAGGGTTGATGGAGGCATTAGCTGGTGTTTATGACAAGTCAGCCTCTAACAGGTTATTTTCGTTGAGGAAGCTTGTTTATTTAAGGATGACCAAAGGTGAATCTATTGTTAATCATTTGAAAGATTTTAATAAAATTTTGGCACAACTTGAATTTGTAAAGATTATATGAAGATATTAAATCTTTAATGTTCATGTATTCTTTGTCGGGGAGTTGGGATATGATAATTACATCTATAAGTAATGCATCAAAAGAACAACTAAAGTTTGAAGAAGTGCTTAGTGCAATCTTGAATCAAGAGATGGTGAAGAAGAGTATGGTAGATAGTGCACCGTCCATCTCGGGCACAACTTTGTCAGTGGATAAAAGCAATGGCAATAAAAGAGGGAGAGGTCAAAGTAGATGTCCTAAGAGCCAAGGGCACTTTAAATCAAAAGAAAAATTCAAGGGTAAGTTTACTTGTTGGATTTGTAACATGGAAGGATATGTAAAGAACGATTGTACCGAGCAAGTCAAGGATGTAGCTAATGTTGTAGATTGTCATAATGGGAAATTTTGTTTATATGTTCATATGATTAAAAAATAGATACATGGTATATTGATTCAGGTGCTTCATTTCATTGTACTTTTCACAAAAAGTACATGGTATATTGATTGTCAAGAGTGAGTTTGGATATGTAACAATTGGCAATGGTTAGAAGTGCAAAATTAAAGGTAAGGGAGTAATTTATTTGAAGATACATGATAAAGGTAAACTTATTCTCAAGGAGGTCAGGTATATACATGAATTGAAGAAGAATCTTATATCTGTTAAATAGCTGGACCAAGAGCGCTGTAGGATCACATTCGAAAATAATCAGTAGAAAATTAGTAAAAAGGCGGTGTGCACACTTTACCCATTGTCTACCAAGGTAGATCCACTTTTTCTTGCTGAAAAGAATGACATAACTTTATGGCATTAAAAGCTTGGTCACTTGAGCGAGAGTGGAATGAGAATCTTATATTCCAAGAAGGTTTTGACAGGTATAATTGATTCTAGCTTTGGTTTTTATGAAGACTGTGTTTTAGGTAAATAAAAATGGGTCAGCTTTACAAAGGATTGGTGAGAGATGAAATCCAAAAGGTTGGAGTTGGCTCATATGGATGTTTGGGGGCCAGCCCATGGTAAATCTTTTGGAGGTAATTTCTATTTTGTTACCTTCATTGATCATTTTAGTAGGAAGACATGGATCTACACTATTAAGAAAAATCAGAAGTCTTTATCATTTTCAAGATATGGAAAGCCCGAGTTGAGAATGAAATAGGTTTGAGATTGAAATGTCTTTTGTTCGACAATGGTAGAGAATATTGCAAAAAGAAGTTTGACTCATATTGTGAAAAGTGGGGAATTAGAAGGATCAAGACAGTGCCAAGGACACCACGACATAATGGGGTGGCGGAAAGAATGAACAAGACCATCTTAAAACAAGCGAGAAACATGAGAGTTCATACTAGACTCCCTTTGCATCTTTGGGGTGCCATTGTAGATACAACTGTCTATCTAATCAACAGAAGTCCATCAGGCATCTTAGATAAAAAATACCAGAAGAGTTATGGACTGGTAAGAAAGTTGACTATTCTTTTCTTAAGGTTTTTGGTTGTATTGCATATGCACATGTTGATAGGGAATTAAGAAAGAAGCTTGATTCAAAATCCCTCAAGTGTGCATATGGGGGGTGACGAGTATGGTTACCGGATGTGGGATTTCGAGAACAAGGTGTTTCAAAGTTGGGATGTTGTATTCAAAGAAGAGCGTACGTAAAAAGCAGAAAGAAAGAAAAAGGTGAGGAGTCTAAAGAAAAGAGTATATGGAGCTTGATGAGACAGATTAAGAGATACTAATTGCTAAAAATCAAGAATTTGTTCCAAGTGATGAGGAACAATTATCTTCTAAGAAAACCGAACAAGAAGGTGAGTCATAGGCTAATCAACCAAATAATAATGAATTAGATTCTAAATATTCTAATGTACAAGTTAAAATTTATGTCTCAAAGCCACCACAAAAGATATTTGTTGCTCCTGAACCAAGGCGGAGCACAAGGTTTAGAAAGCCTACGTAGAAATTAAATTTAATTTTACAACATGTTTTGTATACTGATAGTGGAGAACCGGAATCATATTATGAAGCCATGAGTGAAAAAATTCATCTTAAGTGGGAGTTGGCCATGGAGGATGAGATATCATCATTGGAGAAAAATCATACATGGAAGTTGGTGAATTTGCCACCAAAAAGGAAGGTTTTACAAAACAAATGAATCTATCGAGTCAAGTCTAAAATCGATGGTGTACAAAGGTATAAGGTAAGACTTGTGGTAAAAGGTTTTGGTCAAAGAAAAGGAATTGATTTTCATGATATATTTCTACTTGTTGTAAAAATGGCTTCTATTAGAATTATTTTGAGATTGTAGCTGTAAGGGGTTGTATTTAGAATAACATAATGTGAATATAGCTTTCCTTCATGGTGATTTGGAAGATGAGATCTATATTAAACAGCCAAAAGGTTTTGAAGTCAAAGGTAAAAAAATATGGTGTGCAAATTGAAGAGGAGTTTATATGAACTTAAACAAACGTCAAGAGAGTGGTATTTGAAATTTGACAAGTTTATGTTAGATAATGGTTTTGCTAAGAACAATTCAGACCACTGTGTACATCTACAAAAGTTTAATGATAGCAATTACATTATTTTAACTTTGTATGTAGATGACATGCTCGTAGCAAGGACTTATATGGAAAAAATCTTTAATTTGAAGATGAAATCTTTAACTTGAAGATGAGGTAAGGCAAGAGTTTTTCAATGAAGGACTTGGGTGAAGTAAAACAACTTCTTCAGATGTAAATTACCCGAAATAAGAAGAGCAAGAAATTGTGGTTATCTCAAGAAGGGTATGCGAAGAAAGTTCTTGCTAGATTCAACATGAATATATCTAAGCCGATGACTACTACTTTGGGTAGTAAATTCCAATTGTCAAAAGAACAAGATGCTTAGAGTGATGAGGATAAAACTTACATGAAAACAGTACCTTATGCTATAGCAATTGGAAGTCTAATGCATGATATGGTAAGTACAAGACCAGATATTGCATATGTAGCAAAAGTGTTGAGCAGATTCATGAAAAACTCACGAAAAGAACACTAGAAGGCAGTGAAATAGATTTTTAGGTATTTGAAAATAACTAATTACTGTTTGTGTTTTAGGAATGATAATATTGATGTACAAAGTTATGTGGACTAGGACTACGCTAAAAATAGAGAAAATGACATGAATACATCTCGATATATCTTTACAGTTGGTAGAACCGCGGTGAGCTAGGTTTCCAAATTGCAAAAGATAATTGCTCTATCTTCAACTGAGGATAAATATGTGACTGCTATAGAAGCTAGCAAAGAGTATATTTAGATTAACACTTTAATGAATGAGTTAAGTTTTAATGAGGTTGATTGCAAGTTGTACAGTGATAGTCAAAGTGCAAATCATTTAGCCAAGAACTCAGTATTTCATTCTAGGACCAAACATATTTAGTTAAGTATCATTTTATCAAATCTTTATTAGAAGAAGGTAAATTGACGTTAGAAAAGATAGATGGCAAAAAGAATCTGACAGACATATTGACCAAATCCGTGGAGGTCCACGGACAAAAGTTAAGTTTTTGCTCAACTTTAGTGAACTTACACTAATATGCAGGCGAAGGACTTATGCGACAAACAAATGGAGGAAGAATCAGGACTAGTGTGTTCCAATTGAAGTCCAAGTGAGAGATTGTTAATATTTGTAATTATAAATATTAATGATATGTAACATATTGTCATACTCGAAATACTAAAGGAATTTCGGGATACTAAACAGAGGTGACTGTTTGTTGTTCTATGGAAAATGAAAGGCCTCAAAAGGGGCACATTTGCCTCATTGTAAAATAAGACAAGATGTGAGAGAAAATAGAGAAATAAAAAAGAATATAAAAATAAAAAGAATGATCAATATTATTCACTAGTTTAATCTTATACAAAGTATTGAGAGAAAAAACTTGTAATCTAAATAGTATAGGTTGAGTGAGTAATCTTTTTGTACATCACTATATATTTGATGGGTGTAATCTTTAGTTAAAATAGTAAATTGTTCATTGTCTTGTGGTTTTTAAATTTTGATATAATAAGGGTTTTTCACTTTAAATTTTTATCCTTTTAATTTTGATTTATTTTATTTCTCAGGGATTATTTTCCCATATCTTATATTCGCTATTGTTAATCTCCAACTTTGAGAATTTTTCTCAACAAAAACAACCCATAATTAGTCAATTAGGTCATACTTAAACGCATCTACCAAATACAATTTTATTAGCTATCAATTCTTATTAATGAAGAGCTGAACTGTATGAATGCAGCCAATCATAATACAATAAAATAAATAATAAATAAACTATTATAATATATCTAACCTTTTAAATAAAATTTATCTCTAAAATTAAAGTCCATATCATCTCCATATTAAATTAGAATTTATCTAAAATCACAGTCTATTCTAACATGGGTCGTAAGTGGCGTGGCATCTCGCCTATTATACATATGTTGAGCGATAGAATTGTCGGCTCTCCCCCACTCATGTCTAGGATGACATATCGCAAACTGATCTCTCCCGACTCTTTAATTCTATCCTCTTCATCACAAATCCATCTTGCAATCCTGTGGCATTAAGTTCCAGCAGTATATATGCATATATATATATATATCAGACTCATGAAGTATGATCGACTATAAACTTCTACCTACATTTGTGACATCCTTTGTAGTACAGCAAAAGCTACCTCTTAAACTAGCATTTGCGAAGTAGATGGGAGCAGAAATTTGTACTATCAGAATGCCGGGAATGCTGTTTGCAGCAGGAACTGATTCACATTTCTGAATGCTGCTGAGTTGGGAATGTTGCCCAGCAAATGAGTCCTCGGCCGCGCCACAAACAAAAGCACTCTTAGCATCGATATCACCACCTGTTAATTAACATGTACAAATTGTCCGCTAGATATACGTGAGCACTACAAGAAAAGTGGGCATCAATCACTACAATTAAATCCGTCACTAATGTGTAAAAAAATTTACAAAGCTTTTGTGACTATTTTTTTATAACATACATAAAGCTTTAATGACAAATTTGCTGTTATTAATGTACCATTTAAATCTTAGTCAATATAATTGAATTACTTACATCAATGATGAGGCCAATCTCAACACTACCAAAGACACATCAAGATAGGCTCCAATGCATACGCAGAAATCGACCTTGTCAATCTTCCACAGGTGAAGAGCAGCTTCATTATCGATAAGGCCCACATGGCGGCAACAATAATCGAGCAGAGCACAACCAAAGGGGTGTAATGGAAGAGTGGTGTGAGGAACAAAATGGTGATCATGACTGCTACAGCCATTACAATGTTGGACACTGCAGTCCTACAGCCGGCGTTGAAATTCACAGCAGACCTCGAAAATGGTCCTACACAGACTAACCATAAAATTGACCATTTAAAAATTTTTTCTCACCGACCATCTAAATTGTTAGGTTTGTCCTGATAGACTTTATTTAGAATTTAGATTTCATATCAAATTATCGAGAGAAATAAAACTAGATAAATAAAATAGCGGAAGCGTACCTGAAGCCATAAAGAAATCAGAGTCTTGATCGACTTAGGTTTTGGATCTTCCAAATTCAAGACTAGTTTTCTAAACCAAAGTTCTGGACAATGGGATACCAGAACGAAAACCAGATATGAATTCAGGGACCATAACCTCCTTATTTATAGCCTTAGTTCCATAAATTCAATTCCACCCATTACGAAAGAGAATTTATGAAAAGGTATCTACACATTGAATTCCACACTTTTCTCATTAAATTCCACACTTTAATTTATGGCTCATAACCCTTAACTTTAGTAGATCAATTTAATTTAGCCAACCTTATATAATAACATATGATACAATTCCTGATTCATGTATATATTTATGTCCAATTTCCAACAATCTCCCACTTGGACTTAATATATACACAAAATAATTGTATAACTTTATGAGCTCCAAACATATGTCATTATACCAAAATAACAATCTCGTCCATTAATCAATGTCAATATAGGATCAAGGCGATTTTCGTCATATTGAGCGTAACTAAACCTTCCATGGTCACATACACCAACATAATCAAATGACATAGATCAAGTATGGATGTGTAGCATGAAAATTACATGTAATTTGATCTGAACATGCCTATTTTCAACTGGTCCAACCTTATGAGATCACCAAAATACCAAAACAGAGTGAACCTTAAACCAAAATACTGCAGTTCAATACAAACTCCCACTAAAGTAACATATCATCAAATGATACAATACCCATCTGAGCAACATGCTCATGAAAGACCTTGGGTAGTAATCCTTTAGTAAGCGGATCCGCAACCATGGAGTTTGTTCCAATATGTTCTATTGATACTTTACCACTCTGAACTCTTTCTTTCACAACAAGAAACTTGATCTCTATATGTTTTGATTTAGATGAGCTCCTGTTGTTATTTGAATATGACACTGCAGACTGATTGTCACAAAATATCTTAAGTGGTCTTTCAATATTATCAACAATACGCAGCCCTGTGACAAAATTCCGCAACCATATTCCCTGATTGGATGCCTCATAACAAGCTATGAATTCGGCTGCCATAGTGGAAGAAGCTATGAGTGTCTGCTTAGCACTTTTCCAAGAAATAGCTCCGCCAGCTAGTAGATAGACATAGCCAGAAGTGGATCGACGACTATCTTGACATCCAGCAAAATCGGAATCAGAATATCCTGTGATCTCAAGTTGATCTGATTTCCGATATGTGAGCATGTAATGTTTTGTTTTCTGAAGATACCTCATGACCCTTTTGGCTGCTATCCAGTGATCCAACCCTGGATTACTTAGATATCTGCCCAACATTCCAACAATATACGCAATATCTGGACGCGTACATACTTGAGCATACATAAGACTTCCCACTACTGAAGCATAGGGAATCTTTTGCATTTCCTTTTCTTCTATATCATTTTTGGGGCATTGATTGAGACTGAATTTGTCTCCTTTAGAAATAGGGGTATCTCCTGGTTTACAATTTTGCATGCCAAATCTTTTAAGCACTTTTTCTATATATGTCTTTTGTGATAATCCAAGTATACATCGATCGCGATTCCGATGTATTTGAATTCCTAATACAAAAGATGCATTACCAAGATCTTTCATTTCAAATTTCTTTGACAAAAGATTCTTGGTTTCGTGCAAAAAATCTATATTATTACTGGCAAGTAATATATCATCAACATATAAAACCAGGAAAATATACTTACTCCCACTAAACTTATGGTATATACAATCATCAATCACATTCATCTCAAAACCAAATGAAAGAATCACTTGATGAAATTTGTGATACCATTGACGAGAAGCCTGCTTAAGTCCATAGATGGATTTCTTTAATTTGCAAACCATCTTCTTTGAATCTCCTAATACAAAGTTTTCTGGTTGCACCATATAAATTGTTTCATCAATGTCACCATTTAGAAACGCAGTCTTTACATCCATCTGATGTAACTCAAGATCAAAATGTGCCACTAATGCCATAATTATTTTGAACGAGTCTTTCGATGAAACTGGAGAGAAAGTCTCATTATAATCAATGCCTTCCTTTTGAGTAAAACCCTTTGCAACAAGACGAGCCTTATATCTTTCTATATTACCCTTCGAATCCCTCTTGGTTTTAAATATCCATTTGCAACCAATGGGTTTCGCACCTTCAGGCAATAAGACAAGATCCCAAACGTCATTAGTTTTCATGGACTTCATCTCTTCATTCATGGCATCAATCCACTTTTGAGAATTAGAACTCTTCTATGACTTGAGCAAACTGGTCCTGGATGCTGTACATCTGATCCATCATATCTGCCATAGTATTCACCACCACGATCAGATCTTGATAGCCTTAATAGATTCTGTCAAGTTGGTTCTCAACTTCAGCTTTATATGCCTTAAATACTTCCAATGCTTGAGACTTCTCATGAATGAGATAAAGGTAACCATAATGAGAATAATCGTCTATGAACGTAATAAAATATTGTTGACCATTCCAAGAAGCCGTAGGGAAGGGCCCACAAATGTCCGTATGTATTAGTTCTAAGACGTTTGAAGATCTATTGGCACCTAGTCTCCTTATATTTGTTTGTTTTCCCTTAATGCACCCAATACAGATTTGAAAATCTGCAAAATTAAGAGAATCAAGAATTCCATCTGACATAAGTCGTACAATTCTTTGTTTAGAAATGTGTCCTAAACGCTTATGCCATAGTAAAGCAGAATTCTCATTGGTTAATTTTCTTTTGTACCACATAGTTCCACATGCAAGGTTTCATTAAAAGATGCAATAGTATCAAGTAAATATAGATTATCATAAAAAGACAAGGACCCTGTACCCACAATATTTGAATTTAGAAAAAGACTAAACTTATTATTTCTAAATGAACAAGAGTAACCAGATTTGTCCAATATAGAAATAGAAACCAAATTTCGTCTAAAAGACGGTACTACATATGTCTCTTTCAAATCCAAATAAAATCTTGTCTCTAATAATAATCTAAAAATCCCTATTGCTTCAACTATAACTGATTTGCCATCACCCATATAGATGAATCTTTCAGCATCATTTGGCTTTCTGTAACTCAGGCAACCCTGCATTGACACACTTATGTGAGTAGTAGCACCTGAATCTAGCCACCAAGTGTGTATTGGTACTGAAACTAGATTAACCTCAGAACAAACAAAATTAAGAAATGAACCTTTCTTTACACGCCAGGCGTGATACTTAGTGCATTCCTTCTTCATATGTCCAGGTTTACCACAAAAGAAACAGCAAGAAACTTGATTTTCTTTCTTTTGCTGTTGCGTGTGAGACCCATTATCAGCATCCTTAGCCCTCTTTCTTTTCTTATTTTTATCCTTATAGGTACTAGCCAAGTGAGCACTCTCAACCTGTTCTTGCTTCAATCTTTCTTCTTCTTGCACACAATAAGAAATAAGCTCATTAAGAGTCCATTTATCCCTTTGACAGTTGTAACTGACCTTGAATTGACCGAATTGTGCAGGTAGAGAAATTAAAACTAAATGCACGAGCAAATCTTCAGATAGCTCTAACTTTAGTGCTTTTAGTTTTGAAGCAATGTTAGACATCTCTAAGATGTACTCCCTTATGCTTGTTTTGCCTTTATACTTCATTGAAATCAAGTTCGTCAAAAGCGTACTTGTTTCAGCTTTATCATTTTTGACAAAACGCTTTTCAATTTCTTTAAGAAACTCACTGGCTGTAGTAACCTTTTCCGACACATCGCCCCTGAAGGTCTCTGGAATTCCCCGTTTCATGATCATAAGACTCATGCGATTTGAACGTTCCCATTTCTCAATGTCCCGTTTGTCCTCATTGGAACTTTTATCAGTAAGAGAAGCAGGCTGTTCAGTCCTTAATGCAAGGTCAAGATCCATGCAGCCGAGAATAATCATTATGCTTTCTTTCCAATCCTTAAAGTTATCTTTAAGCATTGGTACTGAGTTTATGTTGGCAGAAATTATAGAAGCAGACTGATTAACTGAAGCCAAAACAACATGCCCACAATAAGATTAATAATTTTTTAATCCCATTAATAGATACCTAGCACAACATCAATATTTAGTCTTTGGACAGAAATATCAATTTGTAAATGGTACTCTTAGTGCAATAATAAAATATAGATAATAAATCCTGTCAAATAATAAACCTTCCTTTTGGCCGATTTATCATTCACATGGAAACCTAATAATTATCTCATATTTATTATTTTAATGTCATAATCAAATATGGATAATAAATCCTGTCAGATAAAAAACCTTCCTTTTGGCCGATTTATTATCCACATGGAAACCTGATAATTATCCCATATTTATTACAATATATGAGTCTTTAGTGTAGTAAAATATGAACAATAAATCCTGTCAAATAATAAACCTTCCTTTTGGCCGATTTATCATCCACATGGACACTTGATAATTGTCCCATACCTATTACCACATATGAATATAGAATTCTGTCAAACATTAACCTTCCTTTTGGCCGATTAATATCCACATGAATTAAATACTCATAACTGTCTTAATATTTAAAAAATAAATTAATTTCCACAAAAGAGGCTACTTTGGCAGCATATTGTAGTCCTTAATAAATTTTAAAATATTAATTATGACTTAACCAAAAGGTTATAAAAAAAAATATCTTTATGTGGGAGTTTCCAAAATTATAACCTTTTGTAACTTTATTTTCCTCATGTTATGTTACCAAAAGAGGACCTTAATTTTGGGATTAAATCCCACAAAAATTCATAAAATAAAACCTAAGTCTCAATAATTTGATATGAAGGTGGCTCTGATGCCGCTTGATAGACTTTATTTAGAATTTAGATTTCATATCAAATCATCGAGAGAAATAAAACTAGATAAATAAAATAGCGGAAGCGTACCTGAAGCCATAAAGAAATCAGAGTCTTGATCACTTAGGTTTTGGATCTTCCAAATTCAAGACTAGTTTTCTAAACCAAAGTTCTGGACAATGGGATACCAGAACGAAAACCAGATATGAATTCAGGGACCATAACCTCCTTATTTATAGCCTTAGTTCCATAAATTCAATTCCACCCATTACGAAAGAGAATTTATGAAAAGGTATCTACACATTAAATTCCACACTTTTCTCATTAAATTCCACACTTTAATTTATGGCTCATAACCCTTAACTTTAGTAGATCAATTTAATTTAGCCAACCTTATATAATAACATATGATACAATTCCTGATTCATGTATATATTTATGTCTAATTTCCAACATGTCCAAGTGGCCAATACATTGAATATAAATTTTGAAAAATCTTTTTTTTCGAGCTAGTTCTTACATTTAAAGAGACTGCAGAGGCTTACCACCGAATTTAAATTGGCCCAAACATAAGTGAACTACGGTAAACTACCTGCAACTAAGTAACAAGAAGTGCAAGAGCCGGCTACGTTCATCATCCCGAGTGTAATCGTCTCCTTGTTCCCATCAATGTGGTAATTCTTGAAAGCTGCAAAGCTTCTTCCCGCCGATATTCCCTCCTGCATCAATCCACATTCAAAACAATACCCTAGGGCTCCCCTTCCACTAAAATCATGGCAAGTATGGATTTAGTAGAAATCAGATTGAGCTGGTAGCTTATCAAGTCAGTCACTTACAGCAAGCCCAATAAGACCAATGGTTATCCCAGTCGTCAAGGCAAGTGTCAAGTACTTAGAGTCGAAGATAAGGTGATTAACTGATGGCGGGTTCAGTCCTTCCTTGAGTGTCCAATCTGATATTTAGTACCCAATAAAATCAATATATCAATCAATATCCTCTAGCTGGGCCACTATGTAGAAGATCAAGAAGTAAAAGAGGGCTTACAACTTGAACTCCATGTTTTTCAGCATCGGTAAGGTAGACGAGGACGCTACCTAGGATCACCGACATCAATGGTGCCCCTGCCGACATCCAAAATAGCTTTGGCCTCCCCTTGCTCTGTTCAAAATGGTATGTATGTAAAGACTTGATGGTCACTTCTTTGCCCCATGATTGCAACAAGTAGTATTAATAGAAAAAACTTTGTAGTCCACTGGGGATTTTGATTTGATTAATTTTATTAGCTGAATATATAGAAGAAAATTGTGAGGATGATTCATTGCCCCTGTGCATTGGACAAAAATTTTATGAACTGTGCATGCCAATATGTACAGTTTGCTTATGGTAATTAACAATGGCCATCTTATGTAAAGTATCTAACCAATTTCTGTAAAAGAGTTGATGAGATGCATAAAATTTTGGAAGAATCTGGTTATAAGAGATATTATGCTAATATGATCCAACTTCCAGTGATTTATTATTTATTATCTAATTTGATGAATAAAAAATTGCTGAATGAAAAAATTTATATCTTCCTTTGGATAAAAAGTGTAGGAAAAAAGATGAATCACGTTTTCTCATATGCTAAAACAAGAAGCATATGTGCAATGAAGGTCGAAAAATTGAATCCATCTTACACGATTGATAAGACCCAGTGAATATTGCTCTTAAAATTTTTTTATTATCTTGTAGGGTACAAAAAGTTATCACCGTATTTAGACCACCACTTTCAGTTCCTTATTTTTTAATGCATGTTAAGATGTCCTGCGATGGCAGCTTATTAATGTTAGAGATATTTTCAAATTTAATATATAGCCAAGATATGTTATCTTATAAAATGATTTCGATTCTAAAATAATTTTAATTGAATGAGGAGACCGAATATAATAATTTTATATATTTCGTTTATTTTTAGTTGGTTAAATTTATTGTTTTTTTATCAAAGCCTACGATATTTGATTGTCTTCCCAGCTATTAATAAAAGTAGATAAAATTTATATTTACCAAAATTTTTAACTGGCAGGAAATCATAGAACCCACTGTCAGATTTGAAAATCAGCGGCCTATTTTTGGTTGCTAGCTTGGTGCAGTATTTGACAAGGAAAAGAAAACATTTATACTGTATATATTTGTATACACTAACATATATACAGAGAAGAATGTAATGAAACTTTATTGTCATATATTGATGGGAGAAAAAAGTCCGCCATAGATGTGACAGAGTATCAGAAACAGGGGAATCCACTCATTCCTATTTGTTTCTAGTCTAGTGTAAAAGTTTTGTTAGGCTTTTTGTTTTTAAATTTACCAAATACAATCGTTATGTTAAGAAAAAAGAACAAAGGACAATCGTTACTGTTATATTTATGTGTACCAGTAAATAAATTATATTAAAAAACTTCATGTAGATATCTGTATTACATACCAAGAAGCGGGTTAGAAGCAAGAAAAAGAGGAATCCAATGCCCAACACAACACTCTCCCATCTCCACTGCAAAAGCACAAGAGCGCAGTAAATGATCCACACACCACACCAGGTTCGCATGTAAAGAAAATGAAGATCATATCATTGAACTAAATATATTTAAAAGACCAGCTTCATAATTTCCATGTTATAATTATGTTCACGATTGTCATAAGTGTAAAATAAAATAGATTACCTGGTGGGTTTGGGTGAAGACAGACTTCATAACATCAACAACAGATGTGCCATGGGTGAAGCGTAGCAGGCCAAGAATATCTTTAAGCTGCTGCAAGCATGCCACTCTGGCAGCACCTCCCATGAATCCAACTATGGTTGCATGAGACAGGAAATCCACTATGAACCCAAGCCTGCACTCGTTTTTACACCGTCCAGATTATAATTAGTGTTGTTGGTAATATGACTAATGTATGTAAGTAACCTTACACATATGTGTTTGTGTGCGACTGTATGTCAGAGCTAGGAGGTAGCTGGTGATGTTCACCTGAGCACACCAAGCAAAGCTTGGAGGACGCCGGCAAAGAAAGTAGAAGTGAAAGCGAGGTGGAGATATAAGATGGGATTGGCTGTGTCGGACACCTCGCGCTGCAGCATGGAAGGCATGAGCAGGGAGCCAACTGCCACGGTCCCCACGGCCAGGTCCTCAGAGCTCCCCATCATCGCACACACTAATGGCGGCACAAGGCTCGAATCTGATTAGACCCGCAATACATCATTTACTAGAACGCTTCAAAAGAAGATTAACAAAGACAGCGAAGAAGAAGAAGAGCTAAGCAAGATACATAGGCCGATAATGGGAGGAAGGCTGGCCAGTTTAAAATAGCTAATGCCATGGGGTATGGCGAGACTGGCAATGGTCATACCGGAGACGAGGTCGGCTCGCAAGTCGGAGAAGATATATCGGGAGGCCCAGTCGAGTATCGGAAACAGATACTGCAAAGTGAGCACCACCCACTTCGTCAGCGGCTGGCCCCGGAATTGGCGAAATGGGTCGTCCGGGAAGGTCTCCTTGAGGTTGTCGCCCAAGGTCTCGCAGTATGGCCGCTCCGGCGGCACCGGAGAGCACCATGTCGCCAAACACGTACGCGGAGAACACCATGTCGGCGTTGTCCACGTTAAGAGCGGTTAAGAGTAAGGAGGAGGAAGAGGAAGGTAGGTGGCAGAGGCGTGGGCAGGGTGGTGCGGTGCAAGGAGGGGGGATCGAAAGGGGGTTACAAAGGAGGAGGTAAGTGGACGGCGGGGCCCTTGGATTGTGATCAGAAGAGTAAGTGTTCGAATAGTCTATATGATGAGGGTATGCGTGGGCCTTGGCTGGCCAGGGGCACCTTTGCGGCCGCCAGATCTCAAAGTTCTTCCCGCCCTTTTTTCCCTTCCCAGAAGCAGCTCCAAGTATGGGAGGGAGGCCCCCACTCAAGGTTGTCTTGATGCACAAAAATAATTTTTTACACGCTATTTCAACTTTTTATTGTAACTGCATCATTACTGTTCGGACATGGTCGGTCTAATTAAGTCGGAAGCGGCTATTAAACTTTACCATTTAAGCTAGCTGAGGTTGACGGTACAAACCATTTAAAAAAATGTAACCATTAAAAGTGAACTAATTGTCAATTTTTAGTTTATGAACATCTTCTTCCACTTCTTAAAATTTCTCATTAGCTCCTTGTTACAAATATTAAGCATATAATGTTTAACATGTGTGCTCGTGAGCATGAAATTGTCCACTACTATAGGAAACACATAATGTTTAACATATATGATTAACAAGCAAGTATAAATTGCATGGTTGTGAGTAGGGCTGTAAAATTAGTGAGCGTATCGAGTTCAATTTGTGTTTGAACTTAACTCGAATATATTAAAGTTCGTTTAAAATTAACTCAAAATTGAACGAGTTTTGAGCATATATACTCGAAATCAATTCTAATATTTTTAATGCTGATCAAACTTAATTTGAGCTCGAATACACTTAACTTGTAAAATTTGAAGGAGTGTAAAACTAACTAATTTAAGAGTTTAAAATCAACTTATTTAGAAGCTCAAAACCAGTTCATTTAGAAGCTAAAAGCCGGCTCGATCATAAAGACGAAATTAGCTCGTTTAGGAGAAAATATATATTTATAAAAATTAAAATTAACAAAAATAATCTATCAATATATTTATCTAAATTATCTCAATAATAAAAAGTCTTTTTAAGCTTTAACCATATTTTAATTTTTTTACAAAATACATAAGACACCATTCAAATATATACGTTTCATAATTGATAAATAAAAATGATTAAAGTACATCACTTTTATACTTAGATATTCAAAAAAATCTATTTATTTAATGAATAGATGCTTTGCAAGAGGCCATAAGATTAAGCAGCAAACATCAATGTAGAAAAAAATACAAATAAAACACAGAAAGTTGTTGCAGTATTAAAAGCACCTGATGAGTACCATCCGTGTATGCATCAGTAATATATGCAAATCATTCCAAATCTCCACCATCGCCCTGTCAAGAATCCTATGTGAACCCTGAAGGGAAGTAAGTTAATAGAACTGTATCATGGACAAGGCAAATGTAGGCACTTATACATCAATTAACAGTCTCATAGTGCTGATGCATTTATCAAATGTAAGCGTTACAACATTTTGATGTACCTCGGCATATTTCTCTTATGTGATACGATGCCTGTACGCTAATTTCCTTTTGTTGGAATCATCAACGGGTGGTCCAAATCCAGCAGAATTAAAATCATAATTTGAGAGGTCACGCCCATCATCATATGCTTGCATAGCTTGTAAAAATGGCTCTTTGTAATTTTCTACCTGCATATTCAAAACTTTAGTTGAGATAAATAACAGTGAAGCTAATAAAAATGGCAAGAAGAGAGTAAGATATGCCAACAAAGGCATGATTGACTCAACTCACTTGCTCATAAAAGAAAAAGCATCACAGATGTCCAAAATATGCCAAGGCCTTACCAATCTCTTTTCCTTCATCAATATTTTTTGATCCATTGAAAGTAGCTGCATAACTCTCATTTAGGAGGGACTTCAGCAATATAAGGGTCTCATCCATGTCCCATATGATAACTTTAGTCCTACCAGTACCATTTGCTGAATCTTCAACACTAATTATCCCCTCCTTACCCGTAGAATCAGTAGTTAAATCCATTGAACTGCACAATTCGCCACAGGCTCCTCTATCAGATACAAAAATAAAGCATATGCATAAACTACAGTGCTACACTACCCAAAAATAGCATCATGGCACTAAGCCGAGCTCACTTGAACATAAACTATTCGTCTGATTTGGACTGAAAATTCAGTCAAGCAATGTCCAAACTATTCTTGTATGACTCCTCTTGTTGTGGGAATTAGGTATGAAGGTTAAACACACATGTCATTCAACTTATTTGATAACTATATTATTTCATCACAATACCTAATCATAATCTAATCTAGCACTCAAAAACTGTCCTACGATTTACAACTTTTAGAGATCACCAAACAAACCAATGGCCTACACTTGAAATGATTCATGCATTTTAATGGTTACACACTTGAAGAATTTACAGAGGGCAAGCAGACTGTTGGGTATACTTTCCTATGATTTATACTTTTTATTAGATATATACCAAAGAAACCAATGATATACACATCAAATCAAATAATTTACACACTATTTTTCTTTTGATAATTACACATAAGTAGGCCAATACTTCCACCTTATCGTTTGCAACTTGGAAGTGAGTCGGAGAAATTTGACCCGTAAGTCGGCGATTTGCCGGCGATATGGGAAGCGGAGGCAGGGGTGATAAAGCTTGTTGCCTGCAGTGAAGATCTCTTTGGTCGGGGGCTCGCCGGACGGTCGGTGGATGGAAAGAAGGTAACGCCTTCTTCGTTGTCGAATGGGAAGATGAGCTTACGTGGGACATGAAGAGAAGATTAACATCTATTAGACTTTGGTGGGTTTAGTGCATTTTTAATATCATTATTATCATCCTTTCTTATTTTTTATTTTTGTTTACGGGCTTTATTTACTAAATATTTTATTCCACAAATTTCATTCTATTATTAATTAATTGAACAACTTCATCGTTTTGAAATATTTATTAATTACTTTGATAATATTTTTTAATATATACACACACGTAACTTTGATGTGTAACTTTAATATAATTATTGTGTTTAATTTTTTTATATATTTTATTATTTATCTGTAATGATTATTTTGTGTGCAATTATTAACTCTTTATGATTATTTATAATAATAATATTTTGAGTTCTTTACCTAAGTGGTTGGAAAATCAACCAAATTATCCGAATGGAAAAAATTTTAAATTATTTAAAAAATATTTTTATTCACAAAGGGACAACCGGTGGTCGGAGAGGAGGGCAACGTTGGCCACAGCAATAGTGGCGGTGGTAAGAGGAAGAGGATGGCCAAGAGAGGAAGAGGCACACGAAAAAACTCAGCAGAAACACATGCATAGAAGGGTAGTTTTAGAAATAAAATTTGACTTGTTCTTTGAATTAATAATAACAAAATAAATCCTAAAAATATTAAATAAAATATAATAAAATCGAGTAAAATGTAATAGACCTAATAATTGTATAATAACATGTTCTAAATTTACCAACCTATCTAAAATACCAGCTAATGCGCCCTAACACAGTCAACAACCTTAATTAATTTTACGATTTGCTATATAAAATTTTTAAAAAAGTTAACTGACATATTGTCGTATATTCTGAAAATTCATTTTGTTGTTGTCTTAGTGACGCTCTCATCATATACTTAAAAACACATTCATGACTCATACGTGCGCCCGACCTTAGCTTACTTGAACTTTTAAAAAATCCACCCATCTCCGATATATTCACGATAAGAAGTAAAGAAGTAAATGAATATATAACTAAAGGTTTAGATATTATTTATATTATTATATTATATTATTAAGTCAAGATATGAGTTGATTTCGAATCAAATTCGAATTATAATCGAGTCAAATCAAGTAGAATAATGTCTTACTCAAACTTGACTCGTAAGATTTGAGTTCAAATCGAATTTGAGCTCAAACATTTAAATATTAAGTTTCGAGTTGAATTCATTCGAGTCGAGTCAAATAAAACATTAAATGTTCATAAATTGAGTCGCTGAATGACCTAGCCTTAATAATGAGTCTAAGAAACTATAAAAAATATCTGAGTTAGGCCTATACAAACTATCTGAGTTAGGCCTCCTGAGATAGTGAAGTGGCGAGAACGCCCAGAAGATCCCAATCATGATATAGAGCTCGCTCACGTGATTGGGGTTGGTTGGTCAGTAAAGCCACATGCGTAAATATTAGGTACGTGATTCTTGTTCGATACTCGTTCGCTTTACTTATTGTCTAGTTATTTCTTTGCTACTCTCAGTAGGAATTAAGAAGTATGAGTATAATATAAATATGTTCCAGAGCCACTGCCAGCCTGTACAACACAAACAGAGATTTTTAACGCATATATTTTGAAGAAAATAAAGAATATAAAATAAATATGAACCTTTACGGGATCGAATGAAAGGTCACGCATTGGGTCAAGGTTTAATCATAAGATGAAAACCTAATAGCCATAACTTTCCTTTCCTTTTTCACTATTTTCGTGTAGAGAATATGATGATATGAGAGATTTGGTGTTTTATACACTCGCATACACTATATATATATATATATATATATATATGCATGGATGAATATATAAAAATAAACCTAACATACTACTACATGGATGATATGATGACTAATTTGCATACTAAAATAATTTTGATGAAAATTGATAAAATTATATACATCATGTATAATTTAATATACATCAATATATATTCCCTGCATCATATTTTTTACATACATATTTAATTTTGTAATATTCTATGTTTCAGGCCTTGACTGAGCTGTTCATTCTATTCACATTTTACTTTTTTCATTTGACTTGCACACTAATATTTGTTTCAAATTATAATATCACTATCATATTATGATACCTTACATTAAATCATATCAATTTCAATATAATGACAACATAAACACAGCATTAACATTCTATCGTCTGACAAGTGTGTATGCAAGAGACATCATTGTTCAACCATCCAGGTTGGCTCATCCTACTTATGATCATCACCTACATATATTATAAAAATACATTAGTAACGAGTGTTACTGGTCCAAAAAAATAACTAATATAAAACTGGCTATAAAAGCAAACTCTCACATGAAGGAAAACATTCATATACTTCTCGTGGACTCTTTGAAGGGCACCTACTGAGGAACCACACTGAGCTGCAGGCCCGATACCATCCTGAACTGACTGCTTTGTTGCTGTTGATTTTTTCATTTCATTTTGTAGTCTGTCAGGACTACTAGTATATCCTAAGTCCTCTCCTTACCTCCATAATTCTACTGGCCTTGAGCACGAAGAATGAGTAATCTCATTATGTTTCTGTTTTACTGACGTTATCATCATATACTTGGGCACACATGACTCTCATGGTTCATAATACAAGACTGACCTTGGCTGGTACGAATGTTCTGAAATTGACTTGACTGAAATTAAGGAGGCTTCACTTTCGATCTCTTGGTTGACCACGTATGAAGCATTCATCTGTACCCACTCTGCATATTTCTTCATAGCGGCGTCCATAGTTCTAACATGTTGGGTGTCTGTTCTCCTGAACTTGTCCATCCATAACTCTCATTGTGGTTGGGGCATCTATCGTATGCCTCTGTTGTGTCCCCTAATCTGATTGATATTGTTGAGGGTACTATTGTCTCTGTTCATAGTCTCGGCTAGCCAAGATTCGCTCAATTTCGCTTGCCTCTCGCACCACATCTCCAAAAGTAGCAAATCTGCATTTGTACCGTTTAACCATGCAATGGCGGCCTCCATTTCAGTTTGATGGCTTATAACACTGTGACGGCTTCCACTACGATGGCTCTCGCTACAATGGCTTACAAAGCCTAGTTCACTGGGATTTCCTGGCGGCGATACGGCTCTAGATCTACTAGACACCGTCTCACTGTGAACATGAGTAGGGCTAGCTTGTTTGGGCAAAGGAGGCGATAAAATCCTGTATTGTGAACTTTGAGTTCTTCCTACTCATTGATCCAATCCTGAAAATACTAACACATCACCCATTGATGAGAAATCTATAAATCAAAGACAATAAGGATAGAAATGTATACCTATTAGCTCGAATTGGAGCAATATTTGCACACACATCACGTATGCAAATATTTTCCAACTGAATTGACTGAGAGTTTGCTCTGATACAAAAACTGTAACACCCCAAATCCGGTTCATGCTCGGGAACCGAACCAGAATGTCACTGGTCCGGGTTAGGTCGGCTAACCCAAAGCCAACCCCGCGGATCTACTTTCGGCATCTTAGGATGGAAGATTCAATCGCTATGCATGGATGAATGCACAAAAATAAACCTACCATGCTACTACATGGATGAGATGACAACCAATTTGCATACCAAAATAATTTTAATGAAAATCGAATAAAATTATATACATTCGTTGCATCATATTTTTTACATAAACATTTAATTTTTAACCTCAAAATATTCTACGTTTCAGGTCTAGACCTACCTATTCATTCTATTCACATTTTACTTTCATCATTCGACTAGTACACTACTATTTGTTTCAAATCATAATATCACTATCATATTATCATACCTTGCATTACGTCACATCATGTTCAATATAATGACAACATTAAACAAAACATTAACATTCTATCATCTGACAAGTGTGTATGCAAGAGACGTCACTGCTCTTTTGTCCAAGCTAGCCCATCCTACTCATGATCATCACCTACATATATTATAAAAACATGTTAGTAACGAGTGTTACTGGTCCAAAAATATAACTAATATCAAACTAGCTATGAGGGCAAACTCTCATATGAAGGAAAATATTCATATACTTCTCGTGAACTCTCTGAAGGGTACCTATTGAGGAGCCACTAGGCTACAGACCCAGTAGCATCCTGAATTGATTGCTCTACTGCTACTGATTTCCTTATTTCATTTTTTGGTCGCTCGGGACTACTAGTATATCCTAAGCCCTGTCCTTACCTCCATAATTCTCCTGGCCTTGAGCACAAAGACCGAGTACTCTATAACAGTCGCCTTTAGTACCGTTTGAACCACAAGTCTGGTCATGCACTGTACTAAAAAGTACCAGTAAACCTCTATGTTTATTTGCATGTGAGGAACTCAAAATGAGAGTTGTCAGGATCCCTCGGGATTAGAACAGCCCGCTCACTATTTGAGAGCCCACTTTGACTGGCACATGCACCCACTCATGGTATGCACGAGTCAGTTTTCCCATCTCTCGTCTCACTAGAAACTCAATAAAACTATATATAGGTCTGGGAAGGGATTTATATAATAGGTCTAAAGGCAACTTGTGGTGGATCTTATTTTCAAAAACAAACTTGAGGGATCCCATCCTCTAGGGTTATTAATCCAGAAGATCGATTGACTAAATGACCTGGGTTAAGTAGAATTCAATAAAATGCCACTTAACTCATCTCATAAGTAATAAAATAATATACAATAGAATAGAGTGTAAAATAGAAAATGAGTCCAAACGGACCTGGTAGAAGCTTTGATCGTGTCCACGTGCTTAGGCGGCAAGTTCCAATTCCGTACCTACACATTAAAACTAAATACTAACGCCTAGAATAATGCATGAATGTTACACTCCTTGTCAATCCATACAAGACAACATCTATTTACATGTATTTAAATTCAAACTCTTATTCATTATTATCATCCGTTAACATGCATTTTAATTTTAAATCAACACCTATTTATAATCACACCAAAATAAAAAAAATGATCAAATAAAATCAAATAAATTTCTATACCTAATCGTTAGTCATCCGGCAACGACGACAAGGTTTTGGCTGGCTTGAGTGAGGATCATGAGAAAAAGGGAAGGAAGAAAAAGAAGAAAGAAGTTGGGTGAGGAGGATGGTGGCGACTGGATGGTGACAGTGTCAGAGGTGTGGAATAAATAGATGCCTAGGGGGAAGAAAACGAGTGGTCAGTGAGAAAAATGAATGGTTGTCTAGTAATTAAAACTTGACTCAACTCTGACTCTAGAAAAATAATACTAACTCGTAATAATTATAAAAAATCTAAAAAAACATGGAAAATTCTCATAAAACATAATACACACAATATTACAATAACATGCTTTATAACTAATAACCCACCCAAACTGCCCGTAACGTGTCCTAATGCGTTATTTGGCCTAAAAATAATTCTATGATCTAATTAAAATAAATAAAGACAAATATGGTGTAATTTCATATATTCTGATAACTCATTCTACTGCCATCTTACTGATGTTATCACATGACTCTCATGATTCATAACACAAGACTGGCCTTGGCTCGGTATGCATGTTATGAAATTAACCAGACTAAAAATAACAGTCAAACTGACCGGTTTAGAATATAAAACCCTAACTCAAATCATGGGTTTTACAACCAAATTAGTTGGCCCTCGCAACCTGTGCTCGGCCAGCCAGTGCCATCGTCCCCTAGCCGTGACTGTCAGGGACCATTACCTCCTTCCCTTCCTTGCTGGTTGCTAGCCGGCAACAAGTGTTTGCTGCGGTTGCGGGTGGTGCGCCAAACTGGTATTACTATATGGATTTAGTTATTGAATTTTGATTGTCGTGAATTATGATACGTCGAATATTTATCTAAATATTATAAGGTAAATACGATTTGTGGTCAGTCATATTAAATATTTGTAATCGACATATGCAATACTAGTGTGGCATTTGTTTGTAATGATGGATGCCCTAGTTAGAGATTTTTTCATGATTTGGATTATGTGTTTCACATGATTTGATGATGAGTATATAGTATACATGCATCATACTGGGTGTTAGTATTTAGTTGTGATGTGTAGGTACAGAATAGGAGCTTGCCACCTAGGCACGTCGCCTCGTTTGGAGTTCCTACCAGGTTCATTGAGGACTCGCTCTCTGATTTTATGATCTTCTCTATTGAGTTTTGATTTGATCGATATAGGACATGGTGAGTGGTAGATTAACTAGATTCAACTTAATACGAACCATTTAGCCAAATGATTTTCTAATTAAAAATCCTCAAAGATGAGATTCCTCGAGTTTGTTTTTAAAATTCAGTTCCAGATCAAGTTGCCTTCAGGCCTATAATATAGAATCCCTTCCTAGGCCTATGGATGAATTGATTGAGTTTTCAGTGAGACGAGAGAAGGTGAAACCAACTTGTGCGTACCATGAGAGGGTGCATGTGCTAGTCACAGTGGGCTTTGGATTGGTGAGCGGTCACTTCATTCTCGAGGGATCTTAATAACTCCACATTTAGAGCTTCTTTAAACCTGGAGAAGTGTCGAGGTTTACGGGTACTGCAATGCAGCGCATGTCTAGACCTTTGGATTCAAAGGGCAGTAAAAGCAACTACTTGAGAGTAGTCGACCTCTATGGTCAGGGTCGGGTGATATATGGAGGATGTAGAGAGCTTAAATATACTGATTTTCTCGAGCGTGGGATAGTTCAAAAAATGCCTAGTGAGGCATAAGACCAGCCAACATAGGACCCTATCGAGACTATATTTTGATGGCTCCTTAGTAGTTGTCCTTTTAAGTATTCATGTGAAGCTATAAATGTATTATTTTAACATGAGAGTTAGCGCTTATGTTCCAGTTTGATATGTAGTTATTTTTCGACCAATAGCACTCATTACTCATGTTTTCTAATTATATATGTAGGTGAGAATCTTGTTAAATAAAAATTGTTAGCTACTATGTGTTTGAATAACTTCAATGACGTGCAAGTATACACAGTTGAAACAAGTAATATAATGATAAATTTCCAAGTATCATCCCAGAGAGAGATAAATTTACTTACGTTGATAGTAGATAATAGATTTACGAGCAAAACAACAACAAAAGAGTTTTTTCGTCTAAGATAAAATTTGTTCTAGAGTTGAATTTCCCTTAACATAAAATTAATCTCCATCACATCTTACTCTTATCTTCTATTCCCTGGGATTGTTGATCTAGAATAATTATATGACATGGTGGCTCCCGCTCCTTCATGCTTATATTATTTTGCCTCAATTTCTACCTCTTGGTGATAATTGATTAATTAACAAAATATCGCATTAACATTTGCCCTACGGTAGCATACAGTGTTGTGTATCTCCCGACCACAACAACAAATAAGTCAAAAGATTTGTCGTATGATGAATTATGAATGACTAATCTACTTGATTTCTCCCAAAATCTAATTAAACATCATAATCTAAGTAATAGGTGCTCAGTCTACTCTTAGCATTAAGAACATGATAATTCAAGCAATCCAATTGAATAAAAGAGTAAGAGGTTGAAATGAATTCAATTAAACAATGTTAAGTTCCATTCTTCTCTAAAACAAAATAAAGGACTACTCCATAATAAAAGTAAAGAATATGATGAGAAAGAAATGAACTTATATTATAAAAAGTACTAAAAATTACAACAACTAGAACTAATTAATTTACTAAACTCCTAAGCCAAGAGTGGAAATATCCCAAACAATAAATGACCACCCCTTTATAGAAGATGAGATGGCTATTAAATACATGAATTCAAAGAAGGTGTTCACAAATCGACATAATCTAATTAATTTTGATGTCCAATCAAGTTTGCAACTCCTTGAATTGTTCAACCAAGCCTTAAGTAAGGCACCCCAAAAGCATCAACATCCATCATTTTCTAAGCTTTGTGAGCTCCTTGCAGTAACCATTGGGTGGGCCCAAATGCCTTGATCTTTCAATTCTTAAGCTTAATTTGTTTCATCTTTTTCTGTATCGAAACTCCAAAATTAAATATATCTAATAAAATATTAATTAATTAAAAAATAAAGTAAACTATCACCTAATTAATAATATTTATCACCGGAATGTATAAAATCACATTAAAAATATAGGTAAATATTAGATACTTTAAATACATAACAGGCCCCTAAACTTAAACTTTTGCACGTCTCAAACAAAATATCACAAAATCTTACTACACAAAAATACTTGGTTCCCATTATGTTGTCATATGATTCTTAATCAAACTACCCAAAGGCAACAAGATGTTAATCAAATCAGAAATTCCCTTTCATCATTCACACCCAAAAGAAGGCTCTCCGTGTGTGTGTGTATAAGATAATCCTTTTGCTTATCATTCTCATTTGCAACAAGAAAATAACACTCTGGCTCATGTTTAAATATATTTGACATTCGCCCTCATCTCCACTAATGTAAGTATTTATTTTTTGTTTTTTAAAGAATAGCCAGCTTTACTTTTTGATGCTAACCCTCATAATTACTGAGTTACAAGGCCCGGTTATTCAACAAAGTGCCAATATGCAAATAGAGATAATTATCTTTACCCATAATTGCTAAGTTACAAAGGCCCGGTTACTCAACAAAGTAGTCATTGATATAATTTATTTTATTTTTATTTTTATTTTTTATTTTTTAAAAATTATGCTAGGACAAACCTAAAACAACCAAAGTCGTCATGCAAATTCTTACGATTAAAGGATTTTTCATATTACAAACATTCATTGAAATCATCTAAACAAAGGATTGTGAAAAGAATATAAGGTAGAGAACCAACTCTCGAATGCAATCATTTATTCAGTTCATACCACATATCAATTATTCAAGTTTTCCCAAGAAAGGTAAGACTAATTCACATGTATCTATCATTGAACCAAAAACTAACATACTGTAGCATAATATAAATTTTATACTAAACTACACTATCAGAACACACTACTGCTAACAATTCTTTTTCAATTGTAGTATAAATGTGTTGTGTATCATTCAATGTCTTACTAATGTAGTAGATAACATAAAAAACATGCCCTTCCTTTGGCCTAATACAACACCTATTGCATGTCACTAGCATCATACATTACTTCAAAAGGTCATGACCAATCTGGTGCAATCACAATGGGAGCTGAAATCAATTTTTGTTTCAAAGTCTCAAAAGCTTTCAAACATGCATCATCAAAATAAAAATTTACATCTTTTTCTAGTAAAGCACATAAAGGTCTGAACAATTTGATCATTGTGACCATCCCATCTGGAGGTCATATTGTCATGGTCCTGACTCTGCCCATGCGCATTCCTATGAGACTATCACTAACAGTGCTTGATGAGGTTATCTTGCAATATACATCTGACCCAAGGGTGTCAAGTCAAGACAATGATTGCAAGAGAGTTGTGAAGTTGGATCCTATGCTATCTCATCCAAATAACCTCAATTTTCCCAACTCTCCTCTGTTCTGCTAATCCCATTGTTGCTATATCTTGTTCCTCAAGTTTTGGCCCTACTAAGCTCTAACTAATCTACTCGGTCAGCAGATGAGCAATACATGGACGGCGGTAGTGCGTCTTCGGTCAATGGTAGTGCATCTCGGATGGTGGCTGTGCACCTCGACTGTGGTTGTGTGACTCGGTCGGTGGTCATGCAACTCGGTCAGCAATTGTGCAACTCGGTCGGTGGTTGTGCACTCGGTCGGCGGTTGTACACTCGGTCGGTGGTTGTGCGATCGGTCGGTGGTGGTGCAACTCCGTCAGCAATAGTACTATCGAAGTGCTAAACGTATGCATTGTAAATCCACTATTTTCTCTGACATGTCTTCCTCCATTTGTATGTCTCCCTATACGTGGTTGCTAACAACTCTGCTTAGGTTGTCTAATCATGTGTGTCTGATCCGGAGGGGTTTGGATCAGGGTGCTGACACGTATGATGGGTAAACCTATGCCGAACCCACTCTAATCTCCTAAAATCTGGTGGCTGCTTTCATCAGTGCTGACTAGCCTTCAAATAACAATGGCTGATTTGGTGCCTTATCTCTGGTAGAACCCTATCAAATATCTGATCTCGTAGGCAACAGTGGTCCTGATCTTTTCCTCATCATATCAAGACTTTTGCCTCGCAAAGAAAAGCTAAATTGCTGCTTGTAGGTCATAAACTAGTGGAAGAGGGAGATGAGGTGAAGCGCTCATCGGACTGTCGATCCACCTCGCTACTCGTCTTCATTCATCACTATCTTCTGGAAGTAGTCCATCTCAAGTCGTTTGCACAAACTCTCATCTATGGTCCATATACTTCAATGGCCCTATTGGCATAATCACATCCTTCATCCGTAGGGATTTGTCTAAGGCACTCGGTGGTCTATCTCATGTGCCACTAACTTACTGGTATCTCTATACTTCAAGTTCCTTCCCACTATGTACACCACGTCCAATGGAAATAGGACGAATGTGGTGACATGCAAAACATAGACACCTGGTCAACATCCAATTCAGCCTCAGCTAACCGAAAATATGGACACCCTAACTCATCCAAATCTCTTTTGCAATGGAAAGAATCGGTGGGTCTCTAAGCCCATCATGATATTCCAGTCAGATTCTTAGAATCTAACCACTGTTGACATCTGGATCTGGTATAAGATAGGATCTTATACCCATTCTACCTCTACTAGCACTACGACATACCCTGCTCACATCTAACCAACCAAATAGTCTAATATCATGATAAAAATCCATAGAAATGACCTGTCAGCTCAAAGAAGGCCAATTCCACATATTTCTGATCAAGCCCTAAATACACTATTCTCCAAACAACTTATGAAGAAAAAATCTGCATGTAAGGAAAAGAAATAGAAACATACCTGCCAGCTAGACTTGGAGCAGTCTTTGCACACACATCACCTATAAAAGTATCTTACATCTTAATTGACCGAGAGTGGCTCTGATACCAATTCTATAACACCCCAAATATGGTTCACGCTCATGAACCAAACCGGCATGTTACAAGCCCCAATTAGGTTAGCTAACCCGAACCCAACTCGTGCGGATCTAATCTCGGTGTCTTAAGATGAAGATACGTCTCGTCATACATGGATGAATGCACGAAACCCTAACATGATACTACATGGATGACATGCAAACTAAATTACACACCAATACAATTATGATCAAATCATTAAAAATTCTAAAATAACACAGACAAAATCTCCCCTAAAAGTGCAATTAGGAGCCACCCTGTCAAATAATATATATAAATATATATATATACATGCATCAACAATTTCATTCACATAGAATCTAATCTACTATACACTCATTCTAAAGCTTGGGTCTCAACCCACAACGCTTCCACTGCGCAATTTATTCACATTTCTTTTTCCTATCATCATGTCTTAGTATTTCATCTCATCATGTCCTCAAATTTTAGCATTTAATCACATCACATCCATATAATAACATCATAAACACAATATAATCACTTAATTGACTGACATGTGTGCAAGCGACAACAGTGCTCCTCTGTCCATACTGGCTCCTCCAACTCGTGATTATTACCTACATATAGTATAAAAACACATCAGTAACAAGTGTTATTGGTCTAGAAAATAAAATAACTATAACAAGCTGGCTATGAGAGCAAACTCTCATATGAAAGAAAACATCATATACTTACCCACTAGGCTGCAGACCCGGTAGCATCCCAAACTTATTGATCTGCTGTGCTGATGCTTGAGCACGAAGGCCAAGTACTCTTAGGCAGTCGCCTTTAGTACCCTTTGAACCACAAGCCCGGACATGAGCTATACAAAATAGTACCCATAAACCTCCACATTCTTTGGGTGTGAGGAACTCAAACGTGGAGTTGTCAGGATCCCTTGGGATTGGAACAGTCTGCTGGCACTAATCCAGAGCCCGCTTTGACTACCATGACATTCACTCATAGTACGTGTAGTCGGTTTCTCCGTCTCTCGTCTCACTGAAAATGCGAAAACTACATATATATAGGTCTGGGTAGGGATTTTTATAATAGGCCCGAGGGCAACTTGTGGTGGATCTTTTTTCAAGATCATCCTCGAGGGGGTTATTAATTCGGAAAACTGTTCGGTTAAATGGCCTGAGTTAAGTGGGATCTAATAAAACGCCACTTAACCCATCCTACAAATAATAAAATAAACATATAATAGAAGAGAACATAAAACAGAGATGAGTCCTAAACAGACCTGGTAGAAGCTCCAAGTGTGTCATCGCACCTAAGCGGCGAGCTCCTACTCCGTACCTACACATCAAAACTAAATACTAATGCGCACTAACTAAATGATGCATCAAACTCAATGAACATCACACACAATACGAATAACATCCATCAATCATCAAATAATCATAATTTGAAAATAATTCTGAGTCATCTTATTCATACCAATTTTATACTATTTTTTTATGTTACGTCATACTCGATTAGCATGCTTAAACTTGATCTACCTCATTAGATCACTCACTATTCATTCTCAATTAATTGCATCATGCAATCATCACTGCACTCATACTCATACATTTTTCATGACAATTATTCAATCCTAGCATATTGTGCTAACAATCATCAATTTTAAATAAATTATACCTCATGTCATCGGCAATCAGCGACGACTAGGGTTTTGTCACACATCTTAGAGCTCAAATTTGGTGCTCATCAGCATCCGAAGTTCGATTGGGATCGACTGGATGAGCTCCATGAAAGATCCGGTGAACTCCAGTGAATCCGGTTTTCTAGCAAGTTCTGGTGGTTTTCCTGTGGCTTTAGTGGTTTCCTGGCACCTCTTCGGCAGTTTTCCGGCTGCAATTGTCAGCGGCATCTACTAGCTGGATAGGGGTCATATTGGGTATTATTTGAGCCGGCTCGGCGAGCCCGATGCATCTATGGTGTCAACATGGTCGGCTGAGGCGGCGGCTCACCAGAAAATGGCAAAAATAGGGCCGGCGGAGATGGGTAAGTAGATCCAGCTGACCTAGGCGGTGGTGGCCTCCTCTCCAGTCGGGGAAGGTCGCTGGGTGGTCGAGGCTATAGCTTGATCGCGGTAGCGATGGTCGCCAGTGGCACGATTGGCGACGAAAGCGTGGCGCAAAGGCGTGACATCCTCGAATCACAGCGTCCAGATGGTGGCTGGGCATGGTCGAGGCAGCACGGCAATGCCATGGCGGGGCTAGGGGGTGACGCCCGGTGGCAAGGAGACCACGGTGCTGGCGATGGCGGCACCAAACAGTGTGGGCGGCTAGGGTTTTGAAAGGGAAAGTGTCAGAGGAGGAGAAGAAATAGTTGTGTGGCAAACTTGTAAATATTACTTGACTCGACTCCATCTTGAGTCAAGAATAATAACTAAGTTGTAGAAAATCCTAAAAAAATCAAAAAATATGGGAAAAATCTTCGAAAATAAAAAATTACAGAAACATCATAATGATATGCTCTAGGACTATCAACCCACCCAAACTGCCCGTAAGGCTTCCTAATGCGGTAACAGCATAAAACTAATTTTACGATCCACTATATATAAAAAGAAAAAAATAACTGGCATACTCTCATATATTCTGATAACTCATTCTGTTCTACTGTGTTCATGACGTTGTCATCATATACTTGGGTACGCATGCCCCTCATAGCTCATACACGAGACTGGCATCGGCTCAGTACACGTGTTCTGAAACTGACTTGTGTTAGTATTCTAATCAGCTTCTCTTCTTGCAACATAGTTAGCTCTAAAGAAATAATAATAGGAAGAGTGTCATTAGGCCCTAAGAAAGTATACTTGAGATGTTTTGGAAGTTTTTTTAGCTCCAAAATAGTTAGTACTTCAACTGATGGCAGCAATCTGTGGAATGGTAGATCTAAGGTTTCCACAACTTCGAATCTCCTAGGCAAGATTGGTTGTGAATCTAATACTTTAACCATCTTTTCCACATCAATATCTTCTTCACAAAGAGAATTTATAGCCTTATATAATGAATCACTCAATTGATCCCCTTTGTACATTATTTTATCAAATAGTTCAATTCTAGAACTATCATATGCTGCATCCGGGCAAGTCATGGATTTAAAGATATTATATGTGGCATATTCGTTGTTTGCCGTAAGTGTAAGTTTTATAGTGGCTACATTAATCAGTGTTCTCCTAGTTGCTAAGAAACCTCTCCCGATGATCAGTGGTATGTTGTCATTCCTTCCTTCCATTTCGAGCACCACAAAATCTACAGGAAACATAAACTTGTCAACTTTTATTAAAACATCATCAATGACTCCTTTAGGATATACCAATGATCGGTCAGCCAACTGGAGTGTGATGTTGGTAGGAGCAATGTCCTGGATCCCTAACTTTTTGAAAATAGAGAAAGGCATAAAATTAATGCTAGAACCTATATAGAGCATTACAATGAACATTTCCTACAAATGAACATGGAATTATAAATTTGCCCGAGTCTTTCATTTTATGAGGTAGTTTTCTTTGGAGGACAGTATTACATTCCTCTGTCATAGCCACATCTTCATTGTTATATACTCTCATTTTCTTTGCTAGAATATCTTTTAAGTATTTTACATAATTAGGCATATGTTCAAGGGTTTAGCGAAAGGTATGTTAATTTGTAATTTTTTAAATATATCAAGAAATTTTTTAAAGTATTTTTCATCACTTTTTAACCTCTTCTATATGTACCTCATCTTTCACTTTCCCTTTGCTTTCTAGTAAGCTAACCAATGTAATGGGTTCATGTTCGTTGTTTGGCTTTTCTTCTTTTTCCTTAACTTCATTGCGCTGAACTGGTTCTTGTAAAATAATACCATTCCGGGTTGTTACAACTTTGCAATGCTCTTGATCATCTTTCCTTAGTTGTTCTAGTTGGCTGGGAAGTAAAACCTTCGGTCACTCACTTGGTTCCCGATTAGAATTACACCATATAATGCCCTAGTAGCAGCGAACCCCACGGCGAGAAGAGCACATGCACGAAAAGCACATTGACTTGTAGAATGTCCTTGTCCACGCCATTCACACCTTGGCTCCACAGCCTTCACCTGTCTCTACATATTAAGATTTTAAACTTGATTAGCTAAATCACTAACCTGAGCAGATAAAGCAGTAAGTGCATCTAATTCTAGAACTCTGGTAATCTTCCTTGGGTGCCTTCTAGTATGGCATGGTGGTTGCTAGGAACCATCAATTCTAGTAGTTGAAAAGCTTCATGTGGGTTCTTTCTAAGAAACAATCCATTGGCTGCCACATCAACTATGTTCTTTGTTTGCCCCAACAACCCGTTATAAAAAGTTTGGAGTTGCATACATCCTTCTATACCATGGTTGGGACACTTTTTCAACAATTCTTTAAATCTTTCCCATGCCTCAAAGAGAGACTCAACATCAAACTGTAAAAAAGATAAGATTTCGTTAAGTAATCTAGCAGTTTTAGAAGTAGAAAAATATTTTAATAAAAATTTTCAGACAATTCATCCCAAGTGGTAATCGTATCTAATGATAACAACCACTCTTTCGCACTTCCTATTAATGTGAATGGAAATAAGCAAAAGTGAAGAGTGTCATCAAAGACACCAGGTTGCTTATACATGTCACAAACATATAGGAAATTGATGATATGCCTATTTGTTTTTTCAGTAGGCGATCCACTAAATTGTTTTATAGTTTGTAACATGTTAAATAAAACTGGTTTAAGATTGCATCAACTGTGGTGCAATAATTCTAGGTTGTAACCCTCTTGCAAGGGGTTTAACCCAATCTTGGATTGCCCTATTGTTATCATTGGCTACTGCTACAATCAGTAGAAATGGAGGCATTTGTTGTTGTTGTGGGACCAAGGCTTCTTCTTCAATTGCTTCTTGTGCTCTTCTTCCAACGGTAAACAAGTTTTTTAAAGTCCTTTCAATCTTTGGATCCCAAGAAAACAAGGGTCACCGCACTAATTGATGCATAAATAAATGATAACAAGGAAGAAAACAATGATATGGTATTTTTTTTTAAAAAATCAGACACTAAAATCTATAAAGAAAAGAAAAAGACTCAAAATTCTAATCCTAAATTAACTAAGAAAATTCAATCTCCCTAGCAACGGCACCAAAAGCTTGTTTGAATAACTCAATAACATGCAAGTATATACAGTCAAAATAAATAATATAATGATAAATTTCTAAGTATCATCCCACAGAAAGATAAATTTACTTAAGTTAATGGTAGAAATTAGAACTTAGTGTAGAATAACAACAAAAAGAGATTTTTAGTTTAAGATCAAATTTGTTCTAGAGTCAAATTTCCCTTAACATGAAATTAATCTTCATCACATTTTACTCTTATCTTCTATTCCCTCAGATTGTCAATCTAGGATAATTATATGACATGGTGGCTCCACTCTTTCATCCTTCTATTATTTTGCCTCAATTTCTACCTCCCGGTAATAATTGATTAATCAACAAAATAATGCATTAAGATTTACCTTACGCATATGGTGTTGTGTATCTCCTGACCACAACAACAAACAAGTCAAAAGACTCGTCGTATAATGAATTATTAATGACTAATTTAACTGATTTCTTGTAAAATCTAATTAAACCTTATGATCTAAGTAATAGGTGATCAGTCTAATCTTAGCATTAAGAACATGATAATTCAAGCAATCCAATTGAATAAAAGAGTAAGAGGTTGAAATGAATTTAATTAAATAATATTAAGTTACATTCTTCTCTAAAACAAAATAAAGGACTACTCCATAACGAAAGTAAAGAACATGATGAAAAGGAAATGAGCTTATATTATAAAAAGTACTAAAAATTACAACAACTAGAACTACTTAATTCACTAAACTCCTAGACCAAGAGTTGAGATATCCAATCAACAAATAACCACCCCTTTATATAGAAGATGAGATGGCTATTACATATATGAATTCAAAGAAGGTGTTCACAAATTGACGTAGTCTAATTAATTTTTGTGTCCAATCAAGTTTTCAACTTCTCGACTTGCTCAACCAAGCCTTCAGTAAGGCACCCCAAAACCATCAACAACCTTCCTTTTTTAAGATTTGTGAACTCCTAGTAGTAACCATTGGGTGGGGCCAAGTGCCATAACCTTTCAATTTATAAGCTCGATTTGTTTAATCTTTTTCTGTATTGAAACACCAAAATTAAACATACCTAATAAAATATTAATTAAATAAAAAAATAAAGTAAACTATCACCCGATTAATAATATTTATTACCGGGATGTATAAAATCACATTAAAAACATAGGTAAATATTATATACTTTAAACACTTAACACTATGGAGGAGCAATAATGCTACTTTACACACATTTACCTATCAAGGATGAAAAAATGTGATATTTTGATGATATGCAGTTGACATGAAATTTTATCATGATATGATATAAATTTTGGCTGTGATGGTTATAGTATTATATGAAATGTAATGCTCTTTTGATAAGATGTGATTAAAACTGAAGAGGGCCAAAAGTGTTAAGACCCAACTCAAAGAAACATGATATGAATGATGTACATGAAATTTGTTGTGTTGTAAAATACTAGGAATTTATATTTCTATATATATATATATGTGTGTGTGTGTGTATGTGATATATGTGTGTATGTATACATTATATATATATATTATAATATTTTGAGAGGTATCCCTTACAACACTTTTAGGAGAAACTCATCCATTTCGATTTTATAATTTGTGTTTTTCAATTTTGATTTGTGTTTGAATTATTTCAAAATATGTTTTGGTAAAAAGCTGCAATGCGCTGCAGCCTTTCTGCAGGACACGGCCCGTGGGCTATTGGATGAAAATCCAACGGCTCACAGCCATCAAGCCCATAGCCCCAACCCCGCGACCTGTCAGACCCGCCAAACCCAGCGGACCTGGCCAACCCGGCCTCCCGCCCGCCACCCATCCGACCCCACCTGCGACCAAAGCCGCTGCCACACGACCGAGCCCCGCAGTGACCGAAGCCGCCCACCACCCTGTTGCGGCTCCCCCGGCACGATCTGCCCTCCCGACCCTGCCTTCTGCCCCGCGACCGACTCCCCACCGCGACGGACCACCCCTGCGGCGGAGGGGTGGGTAGAGGGCTGCGGCAGAGGGGCTGGCGGGCCGCGGCAGAGGGGCGGGTGGGCTGCGGCAGGGTGGCAAGGGTGGTCCGTCGCGGTGGGGAGTCGGTCGCGGGGCGGCGGGCAGGGTCGGGAGGGCAGGGTTGGGAGGGCAGATCATGTCGGGGGAGCTGCGGCAGGGTGGTGGGCGGCTTCGGTCGCTAGCAGCTGGGGGGCCGCAGTGTGGTGGGGGAGGGGGAACAGCGGCTGGTGGGGGCGGTAGTTGGGGGAGGGAAGAATGGTGGGGGGCCGCTACGGCGGCGGCGGGGGTTGAATGGGACGGCCAGGGGCAAGGGGGCCACAGCTACAGGGTGTGGGGAGGGCGCCAATGTGGTGGGCGGGGCGAGGGAGGGGGGGGTGGGGGGCAAGGGGGCCGCCCGCTGGGGGTGGGGATGGGTGGGCGGGTGGTCAGGCAGCAGCCAGGCGCTGGTCAGGCGGCGGCCAAGCGGGCGGTCAGGCGGTGGCCATGCGGGCGGGCGGGCGGCCAGGCGGGTCTGGGCGGGTAGGGGCGGGTCTGGATCTCTAGTAAAATTTGAGCAGCTAGATTTCAATCTAATGGCCCAAATTCACTGTGCTGCTGATGCGCTGCATTTTCATGCAGCGCACAGCAGTGGGACTCATGTTTTGGTTTGTCAAAACATTCATAGATGACCATGTTAAGTATAGAGCATCTTAAGTATTTGAACTTTTCTGTCATAAGACACTGAGAGTTGATCCATTCCGCATAGGTTGGGTTGACCGATTTAATTAAATTGAGAATGGTTCGGTCCTAAATAATATTTCCAAATTGGTTTGAGAGTAAACCCAATTTAAGGTCTCACATAGAGATTCGGTTAGAGCACATATTTCTCAACAATTAGGTGGTCAATCGAGCTGGTGGCAACTCCTTGTTTGAAGATTTTCAATTTTACCATCATCCAACACTTAGCTCCATCACCGCAAAACAAAAACAAAAAGGTCCGACGGTGGTGGCAACAGACACTTATCTCATTTAGCTATGATTTGTTCATGCTTGCCTTCAATTTAATTTCCTACGGTTAAAAATTGTAAGCATATAAGCTTTCAAACATTCATTTATGAAGGTTATCTATTTATTTTAAATTTAAATAATGCTTTCCGCCACGCCAGAGTAGTCCACACCCGAATATTTGGCTACGGTTAAATTTTAACCATTATCAATTGCAGAGTGGACTATATAGTGCTGTGGCCAAAAATATTTTCCATGGTTGAATAAGTAGGGAATTTTGAAGACAAACTTCAACATCATATTTTTTTAACAATTTTTAAACCGTAATGAAATATCTTATATAGATAAACCGTAGCTAAATGAGTTTTTATTTATTTATTTATCTATTTTATTTTATTTTTTTTGAAGTGTGCATGACAGAAAAAAAGTTGTAATCCAAAAAGAGCAATAATCCTAAATGTAGATCAGGAAGCAAATAAAGGTGGTGAAAGCCAACCAACAATTAGGAGCTAGAACCAGTACTAGTTCACATGCTTAGAACATTGACTTATCTGTTTGTGAGGAAGGAAGATCATAGAAGAGAAAGTTGCAAGTGATACTTCCACTTTCTTGGACGAGAGTGAAGGCGTGGGAATCATATTTTCGTGAGACAAACTTGAGTGGGCCGGCAAAAGGGAGCTAGCCAAGTGCTAGACATGTCCCCAACGATCAGTTGAGATATGACAATTCCTTGTGAGTTTCGACACAGATGATGTGATCATGGCCAGGAGCTTTATTGGGTCAATGGATTCTCCTTTTTAATCTGCCTTCCTGTTTAGCTTGACGAGGAGCGGGAAGAAAGGCGGATCAAATAATAGAGCACTTTGATCCAATATGGCTCCAACTGTTCAATGTATTGGAGTAGACGAAGCTAATTTGAGCTGCTTATAATTCCAATGCTTTCAATTAATTAAAAGTTGGCCGGTGCTTTGCTTCTTCCAAGCCAACGAGGGATGTTGGAAGCTAATAAATGGAAAAGGAAAGCATATGGCAGCAGACCCACGGTCCTACTAGGAAGAAAGGCAGATCAAATAATAGAGCATTTTGATCCAATTTGGCTCTAACTGTTCAATGTATTGGAGTAGACGAAGCTAAGTTGAGCTGCTTATAATTCCAATTCTTTCAATCAATTAAAAGTTGGCCGGTGCTTTGCTTCTTTCAAGCCAACGAGGGATGTTGGAAGCTAATAAATGGAAAAGGTAAGCATATGGCAGCAGACCCACGGTCCTAACAGGTGTATGTACTTTGGGGGCTCACCGTGATGAAAATGGATAAGGCAAGGGCCAGTGTGACCGCCTACATTAATTAGTTCAACAGTGAGAATATAGATGTAATGTCCAATCAATTTTAAGCAAATCATCCATCGAACAAATGTGTTTGTGATAATTTTATTATTTTAATAATAAGTAGATACTTTAATTTAAGTTTTTCTAATTATTGATCTGGTCTTAACATTCAATATTGGCCGAAAGACCTTCCAGCATGCTATAATTCTTAGAGTGAGAATTTGCTATAAGGCCTTAATACTAATATATCTATAAACCGTAAGCAAATCATTCATCCATTAAATGTCTTTGTGTCAATTTTGTTATTTCAATATTATATGGTTACTTCTAAAAATTAAGAAGTTCAAATACGTAGAAAGAGGAAGCAATTCATAGTAATTTAAAATTTCATAATGAACCAACAATGCCATAGAATAGATTCGACTTAATTTGAGTCAATTCCAATCGAGTGATTTATAATATTTGTCAAATTAAATAAACAGTTATAAGAAATTAATTAGTGCATATGTCTCCTTTTCACATGCAATTAGTAATATATAATTTACATTATTTTAAATTATTAATTTAGCTAAAATTAAAAAACAATTTTTAATAACTTTGATTATTTGATTCTAGAAATTAGTCATAATATATATCAAGTAGGGACACTAGTTTGAGCCAATTCCATTAGTCCACATCTACTTTCAATGTTAACTTTTTATATTATATTTAGCTCTTCACTTACTATGAAGATTCTGATAAAAAATTAAACTTAATTTCTTACATAGATCTCTATCAAAATTTTGCCATGGGTGAGAAGACTAATATTCCACCAGTGAAAGCTATGAATTAGTAGAATTAAATTCGGAAGTTATAAAATACAATCGACTCGAGAAGTTATTAAGTTGACTGTAGAGTTTCAAAACTGTATCCGTTATTTACATGGCTTCTAAGGGGGTTGTGATCCGTTGATCTCAATTTCAGTACATAATCCCAGCTTCTTGAAATATAGGTTGACTCATGATCTGCACCATTGCAAAAATTAGCCGATTCTGAGTAGAATCGGCCAATTTAAATTGGATCGGATGCAATCCAAGTCGAAAAAATGAGTAAATCATTTTTCAGCTCAAATCGGTCCGTGAATTGGCCAATTCGAGCCAATTTTATCCAATTTGAGCTAATTCTGGATGGCGGCGGTGAGGGCGGCGACGGGTAATAGGGGGGTGTTGGTCATTTCGATTAGGCCCACGGTCGGTCTCGCAGCGGCGCTAGGTAGGGGGAAATATCTTAGAGGTCAAGGGAGAGGCATTGACGTCATGGTGGCAGCAATTCAGCGTAGACGGTGACAGATGACGTTGAGAGCAACAATGCAATCGTGGCCGATTTTGGCGTCGTAGCGGCTGGATGGTGGCTAGGGGTAGTCAAGATGACACAAAGACAACACGGCAAGGCTGGGCGGCGTTGATCGACGGCAGGGGGCTCGGCGGCAGTGGTGACAAAGAAGGCGGCTGCTAGGGTTTGGGGGTGAAGAGCAAAGTGTCGTGGGGTTTGGGGGAGGAGATGAGAAGTATAGGGGTGGCCGGTGGCAAACTTGTAAATAAAACTTAATTCAGAACTAGCTCGAGTCAAGAATAATAATTAGCTCATAATAAATCCTAAAAAAATCTTAAAAAATCGAAAAAATCCTATAAAATAAAACAAACACTATAACATCTAAATGACATACTTTATAACTAATAACATACTGATTTTGAATAAATTAAAATTTTTGTATATGACAGATTTAGACCGATTTAACTAAACCAATTTAACTAAACCGATTTGTGGCCGATTTAAACCGATTAGATCCGATTCAAACCAATTAGATCCGATTCAGTGACTCCTTTGAAAACCGATTCTGATTCCGATGCCAATTCCATACACTACCCATTAATATATCAACCATGCAGCAACAGATTATAGCCTAAAGCATTCGACACTCAAAGAGGATTATGTGAATTAGAGAAGTAGAGGAGGAAATGAGATGTGAAGTTAAAAGGCAGTTTCAAAATTCAGAACCCGACTTAATGGGCTTTAGAGAGCATTGATTTGAAGTTGACTCTTATGCAAGAAGAAGGGGTATGCATTAAATGAAAAGTTAAAATACCTGTTAGAGTTTAAGAAGTATGGACTTGGACTCGATCTGGCAAGCAATATAAGGAGCTAAGTTGAGAGTAGATTTGACTCCGAGTTGAGAGCGGAGTCGATTCGAATCTGATTCCAAGTCCACTTGGAGTCCACTGGTCTGTGCAAGCGGATTTGGTGTCATGTATATTATGCTCTTCTCAAATTCAAATTGTTTAATATTATAAGATATAAATTTTATTAATGATTGTCATCCAAGAGTTTACCTCAGGAAATCATTAAAAAATGTCGGCTTGGAAAATTTTAAAAGTCAAAATTAATGAGTAATAAAACTATGATGCCTGTTTACCAGCCGCTTGCAATCTATAACTCCAATTCAGTTGCTCTCAAAGACAGGAAGCATACCATCTTTTTCTTTTATCCTTTTGATCACCATCAAGTGGTACACCTTTCAATTTTTCATTAACTTCTGCTTTCCAACTCCATTTACATCTACATCTCCATTGCCAACGCCATGTACCTTAGATTTTTCTAAAAGAGAGTATGTAAGGCTCTAATCCATATGTGGCCCATACCAAGCACTCTCGGATTGGATATTCATAGCCAGTGTCACTATGCTCTTTGTCGAGTCAATATGAGCTTTCCTTGGGTTTGATATTGTGGGCATGTATGATTAAGCATCACCTACGTATCGGCTCTATCGTGAAGAAAATTCTACTTCCAACTTAAATCGATGATTATACGTTGATAGAACAGTGAATTTGTACTTATGATAGCATATGTACAACTGTTGGAATTAGTCCCATGATCTAAATTAATTATTATTGGCAGTTATCTCCAGGAGAATTATCACACCTTCGTTCCTTCTAGATGAACAAAAATCCCACTTTAGATAAGAAAAAAGAAAAGAAGAGAGAGAAGAAAAGAAGAATCGGATTTCTTTTCTTAGACTTTGGACTTGTTATTTACTTTATTAGATTCTAGTTAAGTAAAGATAAAATGAGAATTAACACCAATCTGTTATCTCTGCTACGAGTTATTTTTTATCTTTATATATTTTATGATTTCTCTTAAATCTTCAATAACAGTAGCAATTAGCATCTCAAGCAAACTCGCAGGCGGAGGAGCCCCGCTCCCCTCCACCACGCCATCTGGCCGCAGACGGGGAGGGTGCTGGCGGAGGGTGGGCTGAGGGAGAGGGGGCAGGTGTGGAGAGGAGGAGGGCATGGTGGGGCGGGAGGAGGGTGCGACATCCGAGGGCGGGTTTGCACCCGGCACCTTCACCACCCCCACCCCCCCCGCCCTCCCCTTCACTCACCCCCTCACCCTCCGCTCGCCCCCTACCCCACCTCCCCCACCACAGACTCCACCCACCACCCTGCCCCTACTGCAGATGCCCCCCTCCTCACCCCCTTCCCCTCCGCCCAGTCCGCCGACCCCCTTTCCCCCTCCCTTGCTGCACATACCACCGTCGCCCCCTCCTCCCCACCTCCCCTTTGGGGCAGGAAAGTTTTCCTACCCCTTGCTCAAGAAAACTTTCATGATATATATATATATATATATCGAAAAAAGTTGTTGTACTCCAGCACAGCCATCTTGGTTGTGTTGGAGTACAATCTTGGCCGTTGGATTAGCATCCAACGGCCAAGATCGAAAAAAGTGGGGTGGCGCCGCCGTAGGAGCGACGGCGGAGGGGCTGGAAGGATGCCCGGCCACGGCCACGGCCGAGGGGGCCGAGGCGACAGGTGACGGGGGGCGCGGCACGGCGGGGTGGTGGGCGGAGGCCAAGGGGAAGGCGCGGCGGGGGCCGAGGGGGGCACGGCTGGGTGGCGGCAGGGGCGGAGGGGGGCGCGGCGAGGTGGCGGCGGGGGCCTAGTGGGGGCGCAGCTAGGTGGCGGCGAGGACCGAGGGGGCGTGGCGGGGTGGCGGGCGGGGGATGGGGGACGGGGCGTCGCGCGGCGGGGTGGCGGGTGGGGGACGGGGTGCGGTGGTGTCGCACGGTGGCGGGGCGGCGGGCTGGTAGGGGAAGAGGCTGGGCGGCTAGATCCGCCGCCCCGTGGCCCGGCGGTTACGTCGCCGCCCCCGGTGGGCCGGCGACGGGCGAGGCGGGGGTGGCGTCGCGTCGGCCGGCGGCGGCGACACCAAGATTTTTTTTTTTTTGAGAAGGGGGAAGTAGAGGGCATGTTTCAGCCGTTGGATTTGATCCAATAGCTGAAACACTGCAGCACAGCCATCTTGGCTGTGCTGCAGTACAGCCCCCTCTCTCTCTCTCTATATATATATATATAGGCCTGGTTGTTTAGACAAGAGAATGAATTTTTTCCTGCACGAATCTTTAATATAGGTTGTTTGATTATAAGAACGACCTAGATCTATTCTATTTTTTTTAAAAAAACCTAAACCCCTCCTCTCCCAATGGCGCTGACAGCGGTTGTGCGGTTGTGCCAGCCTAATCTGGCCATGAGGTGGCCAAACATGGCCGGTTGCGATCGGATCTAGCAATGCGGCCACGGATTTGGTTGCGCAGTATTATGGTCAACGTCGCCAAATCTTGTTGTCGCCTGGCAGGTCCAGCCAACGGTAGCCGGACCTCATTGGCAGTGACCTGATCTAGTGGCGTGTTTTGAAAAAACATAAATAACTGCAGCAGCAAGCTCGGTCGTCGCCGCCCGGTCTGGCTACCGTAGTATTTTTTTTAAGGTGCGTCCAGATATGGCCGCCACCAGCCTTGTCTGGCCGTGGCATTTTTTTAAGGCATGGTAAGAACTGATTGTGCCTTAAAGATAAACAAGTGACCGGTGGCCAAGCTCCAGCCATGGCTAGCTAGACCTGGCCTGAGCCTTGTACCATCAACGATGATGGCCAAGTCTGGCAGGCAAGATGTAGCCGAAACTTGACCACCGTCGAAGGTGGGGAAAGAAAGTTTTGGTTTTTTATAATCAAATCTATGTCATCTTTATGATATATATATATATATATAAAATTTTCTGCGCCATGTGCGTCTCGACCATCAGATTACAAGGACGGCCCGATCTGCTTCCTTTAAAATGTGATCTCGGCCGTCCTCCTAATCAGACGATCTAGATCATTTTTTTAGATCTGGGTCGTCCTTATAATCGGATAGCCCGAGCGCTAAGGGGCGCAAAAAAAATTTTTTTGTGCCTGGTGCAGGATAACTTTCCTCTATATATATATATATATATATATATATATATAGGAAAATGCTGTTGTGCACTGCATGAAAATGCAGTACACTGCACCGTGGGCTGCCAGATCCATATCCGGTGCCCCCCCCCCGTCGTTGACCTCCCCATTCCCACCCTTGCCCTCCCACACCTCCCACGCCTCTCGCGCCTACCCCTCTCA
Source organism: Piper betle (assembly GCA_033002965.1). Classification (NCBI taxonomy): domain Eukaryota; kingdom Viridiplantae; phylum Streptophyta; class Magnoliopsida; order Piperales; family Piperaceae; genus Piper; species Piper betle. Next base: position 101,729 of record JAURVB010006131.1, on the reverse strand, counting down.
CCCATCCCCACCCCGCCAACCACCACTGTTTGCCTCACTCCCACAAACCCCACCCGTTGCACCTAGACCCCCAGCCACCAACCCCTCCGGCACCTGCTGCCCCGTCACCCCCTACCCCCACCCCACCCGCTGTCCCCTAGCTTCTCCCTCCCCTTGCCACACCTCCCTTCCCTCCCCTTCCCACCCCACACTTGCCGCCCCTACCCCCCCACCTGCCGTCGTCCACCGACCCCTGCCCCCACCGGCCCAGGCCCCCTGCCCCCCCCCTTCAATACCCCACGGCTCCTCGCCCCCTGCCCCACCTCCCACAATCTCCCGGCCCCTTCCACCCCTCCCTCCCCTGCCCTCCCCACACCTGCCACCCCCTGCCCCCCACTGGCCCAGGCCCCCTGCCACTCCCCCTCCCTCACCGTTCCCCGGCCCCCGCCCCCTGCCCAGCCTTCCGCAATCTCCCGCTCCCTGCCACCCTTCCCGCCCTCCCCACACCTGTTGCCCCCTGCCCCCGCCCCCACAGCCATCTCCCCGCCCCCCTGCCCACCCCCCCCCCCCCCCGCCACCCCCATGCCCCCCCCCCCAACCCCCTCGCCACCCCCTAGTCCCCTCACCCCTGCCCCCTGCCGCACTTGCGACAACCTTAGTCGTGGCCCCTGCAATCACCCGCCATCGTGGTCCTGACTCGAGTCATTAGAAAATTGAATCGGTCGCGCATGGGTCTGCTAGTTTTTAATGTTGAATTTAATTTTTTTTAACGGGCTTCCGTGGTATATATTTATATTTAACGTTAAATTTATATTTTCAAGTCACAGGGAGTCGAGATTGTCAGAATTGCATCTTTCAAAATACGAGAATCAGGTTAGAGTTAAGCCTTTAAAAATACTTTGACTTAACTAAAGCATGTTTACTGCATCTATTTTAATTGAAAATATTCTTTGTTTTTATAAATTTTATATTTTTTGAGAATGGAAAAGCTTCAAGATAAAGCATACGAGGAAGAAGAAATAGGCCAACATATTACAACATTTATCTTATTGTAGATGATGAGTTCAAACCGAAGGTTGGAATGCAATTTGATTGTTTGGACGATGCACTCGACTTATACAATAGTTATTCAAAAATGGCTGGTTTTGGTATATGTAAACATAGTATGAATTATCATAGGAGAACAAAAGAGTTATGGTCGCAAGTCTTCGTATGTTCTAAAGAATGACATTTTAGATAAGATGAGCAAAAAAGAGAAATACCTAACAAAGGAAAAAAGAGAACTCATCTATAATAAGAGAAGGTTGTCAAGCATGCATCAGGGTAACTAAGAATAAAGAGGGCACATGGAATGTCATGTATTTCGAAGAAGGACATAGTCATGCACTCCTTACACCATCAAAAATTCAATTTCTCAGGTCACATAGGCATGTTATAAGTGTGCACAGAAATTTGATTGACCAATTCAGAGATGCTAACATAAAAACTTCTCAGCTAATGTCTGTGCTAGAAATTGAACTAGGTGGGGCTGAAAATATTGGTTGTACAAAGAAAGATATTAGAAATGTGCAGACAAAATATAAAAAAGAGATAAAGGAAATTGATGCCCAATTATTGATAGAACATTTCGAGGAAATGAAAGAGATGAATGACTCTTTTTTTATTGCTATGAAGTAGATGATGAGGGTAGATTAAAGCATTGTTTTTGGGTGGATGGAATTGCAAGAAAAAATTATCAACTTTACTCAAATGTGATCATTTTTGATACAACATATAATACAAATAAATATGCACTTGTTTTTGCCCCATTCACTGGCAAAAACCATCACAGGAAAATAATTACATTTGGATGTGCATTTTTGTGTAATGAGAAGAGAGAATTGTTTGTGTGGCTTTTTGAAACATTTTTGAAATGCATGGATGGAAGGCATCCCAGGGCAATTGTTATTGACCAAGATCCTGCAATGGATAAAACAATTAAATTGATATTTCCTTCAATATATCATCGTCTTTGCCTTGGCATATCCTTAAGAAGGAGACTGAAAAATTAGGTGCAATTGCTCACAGGAAGGAGTTTTATGAGCCATTCCATAGTTTAATTTATGGTGCGGAAAATGAAGAAGCTTTTGAATCACAATGGAGTGAACTAATGAAAGACAATTGCATGGAGGAAAATGAGTGGTTGAAATACATATATGCAATTTGTCATGCTTGGGTGCCTGTGTATAGTAAAGGTATATTTTTAGTTGGTATAAGAAGTTCACAACGAAGTGAATCTCAAAATTCATTTTACTCAAGGTATGTGAACAAAAAAAATAGCCTCATTGAGTTTATACATAAATATGAGAGAGCTATCAAAAGACAGAGATTGAACGAGGCAAAAGAAGCATATGAAAATTCATTTAAAAGCCCTAAATTGGTCACCCGATTCAATATGAAATGTATGTTGGCAAAGGTTTATACTCGAAAAGTGTTTTATAAGTTTCAAGAAGAACTACAATATAGTATGGTTTATTGCCCATCTCATAAGAAATTAGATGGGGAGGATGTTGAACATTATGATGTAACATGTTGTAGAAATAATAAAGACTTGGTTGCACGTGTTACTTATAAAGGAGCTGATAGGAGATGCATATGTAGTTGTCAACTTTTAGAAAGTGAAGGTTTTCCATGTAGACATTTACTATATGTACTTAGATTGAATGAGGGGGATACTTTTTCTGAAATGTATATCATGAAGAGATGGACAATTGACATAGGAAAGGAAGTTGTTTTTGATGGTGAGGGAGTGGAACTTCATGGTGATTTTAACAAAATGTTATTCTCAAATTGGGGAGAATTGCACTGTATATTTAATCGATGGGCCAAAAAGGCATATTCGTCATCTGAAAAGTTTGAACTCGCCAAGCAAAAATTATTGGAGATTGAAAAATTGGTAGAAGATGTGGTAGATGATCGGCATCATGGAATACAACTACAACATGGAATACAAGTCCATCCACCTGCACAATCAAACACAAAAGGAAGTGGTAAAAGATGGAAGAGTGGTAAAGAACTTGTAGTGGACTATTTGGGAAAAGATAGGCTATGCCATGGTTGTAATCAATGGGGAGTTGGGCATGATAAACACACTTGCCCTGCAATTGTATCACAGTAATGTCGCCTAATAAACCCATCTTTTGATGTTTGTTATTGTTCGGGCGCGGGTTCGTCCGCTGGTGTGGGTTAGAGTGTTCCCGCGTCGGGTTGGAAGGGTTCGGTGGGACCGAGGCGCCCTTGCCGCGCAAAGAGACAGCGGGATGAGACTAAAGAGTCACAAGTATCCAATAACACTTAGACAATTCTTATGCACTCGGTGGGATGGCCATTTCCAATCCTAATTATTCATTTCCATAAACATATCATGCTTGAATGCATGAAAATTGCAACTGCAATGCTGCTTCAACTTCAGCAGGGAAAGATTGTCTTCCTCCTCTGGATTGCAATAACTTCTCCAAGGCGTCTCCTTCAATTGTAGCAAACCTTCATCTTCAAACGCAGCGTCCTCATCAAAAGCATGCTGGAGCAGCGTTCTTTCCAATCAGCAGCAGCAAGGTTGGCATCTCATCCTTCTTCTAACCGCAACATCGACCTTCAATGGCGTCCTTAATTGCAGCAGGGTGGATTTCAGCAACCCTTCTTCAATCCAGCAAACATGGGTGTCCTCCTCCTAGCAGCAACATCAACCTTCCATGGCGACCTTAAATGCAGCAGGGTGGATTTCAGCAACTCTTTTAATCAGCAAGACAGCGTCATGACATTTCCTTCCCTTGCTTCTTCTCCAATGGCAGCAGCAAGCAAGGATGTAGGAGTAGGGCGTCCTCCTCCTAACAGCAGCAGCCTGGGCGTGGAACACCGTCTTCCAGCCCCCTCCCTCTTTCAACCTGCAATGGCGACCTTAATTGCAGCAGGGTGGATTTCAACAACTCTTTTAATCAGCAAGACAGCGTCATGACATTTCCTTCCCCTTGCTTCTTCTCCAATGGCAGCAGCAAGCAAGGATGTAGGAGTAGGGCATCCTCCTCCTAACAGCAGCAGCCTGGGCGTGGAACACCGTCTTCCAGCCCCCCTCCTTCTTTCAACCTGCAATGGCGACCTTCAATGGCGTCCTTCTTTATAGTAAGTGAACAGCAACTTCGTCTTCCTCAATGCAATAACTTTGTCTTCTTCAATGGCAGCAATGACTTCGTCTTCCTCCACTTCGTCTTCTTCAATGGCAGCAATGACTTCGTCTTCCTCCACTTCGTCTTCTTCAATCTCGTGGACCCCTTTCCCTCCTTCCAAATAAATCTCACGTATCTTATTTCTATTAAATTAGGCATAACCACGGGTTCAACCACGACTGGCTGGGTTAACCGTCATGATTGAGCCGAGGGGTGCGGTGAAAAATTTGGACGAACAGTTATATATATTTCTTGTGATTATTTTTCATGTTTTATTTTTAAATATGTAGGCAAAAAATTGTTCCATCTGAAAGTGGAGTCGTGGAGTCTATTCGTGGGCGTAGGCACAGTGATGGCGAATGTCAAAGCAGTGATGCAAAACGACTATGATAGCTCCGAATTTGTAACTTGTTACCATGAATTGGTATTTGCTTTAATCAAATTTTACACTTTTGTAACTTGTAAGTTTGTACTTGTATTCATCATGTACAGGAAAGTTATATAAGATGGATCTCCTGTATCTTGTTTCTAATTTATTTAAATATTATAAGAATATTAACAACAATTGAGACCAAGTCATTTTTTTATTAACTTGACTCGAGTCGATATCGGGATATTACGTTGAGTCGAAAAGAAGTCAATTATTTATTTACTTTAGTCGAGTCGAGACCGAGTCATTTTTTTATTAACTTGACTCGAGTCAATACCGAATCACGTTTTTATTTAGTCGAGTCAAAACAGGGGCCGGCCTAGCTCGAGCGGTGGTAGGGGCAGTGGTGTGGTGGCCGCGGGCGGTGTCGTGCTGGCCGGCCAGCAATGGTGGAGGTCCGGCCGATGGTGAGGGGCGGTGGCGTTGTGGCCACAGGCGGTGGCAAGGGTCTCGAACGGTGGCGGGGTGACCGGCCGGCGGTGGTGGAGGCTCGTGCGGTGGCGGGGGCAGTTGGGAGTTGACCGGGGCAGGTGGGCCGCGGGCGGGGTAGTGGCAATGGGTCATAGGCGGCGGTGGCGGGCCACAAGAGGTGGCGGGTAGGGTGCCGGTGTAAAACCCCGAAAAAAAATAATTAGGTTATTTTATTTTGGGTTTTATAAATCTTAAAATGAACCATAAATAATATTTAATTAAATAAATTCTCAAGAATCAATATCATTTATAAACCATTCGTATTCACTTAATAGTAAGTTTTTGACTTTTCATTATCATACAAATTATATAGTAATGAGTGATTACTTTCTTTTCTATAAAATTTAATATAATAACTTCTTAAATTCCACACATATTAATAAAATTTAATATAATGACTACTTGAATTCCACACATATTATTCTATATAAAGGAGATTTCTATTGTTAAATGAAACATCCTCTGGATAGGTTGTGAGCACATTTGACACACAAAAGGGAAGACTTTAGGATTATTTGTTATAGTTGCGGGTTCTTCACCAAATTTTCACGTCCGTATAATTATTTAAAATATTTCATTTTCCCCTATGGACAACCTAATCAGCCTGAGCCCAGATTCGACCACCATGCACTGAGTGCAGCCGGGCTCAAGGAATTGACTTAGTCTGACACGGGCTATGCCCTTCATAATCCAATAATAGACATGTCAGAACGGACCTGACAGCCATAATATAATAAATTTATAATAAATTGGACATGGCGGATTGGACTCGCCAGCCAATTACGGACATGGTGGACTAACCCATCAGCCAATTACGGACATGGTGTACTAACCCATCAGCCAACTAATGGATATGGTGGACTGACCCATCAGCTAACTAACGGATATGGCGGATTGGACTCACCAGCCGATAACAGACATGGCGGATTGGACTCGCCAGCCAGTAATAGACATGATGGCCATCAGCCAATAAATTAAACATGGCGGATTGGACTCGCCAGCCAATTACGGACATGGTGGTTTGGAATCACCAGCCGATAACGGACATAGCGGATTGGACTCGCCAGCCGGTAATAGACATGATAGACTGACCCATCAGCCAATAAATTGGACATGCCGGATTGGACTTGCCAGCCAATTACGGACATGGTAGACTAACCCATCAGCCAATAGATGGACATGGTGGATTGGACTCGCCAACTAAAAACGAACATGGCAGATTGGACTCGCCAGCCAGTAAAGGACATGATGGACTGACCCATCAGCCAATAAATTGGACATGGCAGATTGGACTCGCCAGCCAATTACGGACATGGTGGATTGGACTCACCAGCCGATAACAGACATGACGGATTGGACTCGCCAGCCGGTAATGGACATGATGGACTGACCCATCAGCCAATAAATTGGACATGGCAGATTAGACTCGCCAACCAATTACAGACATGGTGGACTGACCCATTAGCCAATAGATGGACATGGTGGACTGACCCATCAACCAACTAATGGACATGGTGGATTGGACTCACCAACCGACAACGGACATAGTCGATTGGACTCGGCAGCCGGTAATGGACATGATGGACTGACCCATCAGCCAATAAATTGGGCATGGCGCATTGGACTCGCCAGCCAATTAAGGACATGGTGGATTGGACTCACCAGCCAATAACGGACATGGCGGATTGGACTCGCCAGCAGGTAATGGACATGATGGACTGACCCATCAGCCAATAAATTAGACATGGTGGATTGGACTTGCCAGCCAATTACGGACATGGTGGACTGACCCATTAGCCAATAGATGGACAATTGACCCATCAGCCAACTAATGGACATGGTGGATTGGACTCACTAGCCGACAACGGACATGGTCGATTGGACTCGGTAGCTGATAATAGACATGATGGACTGACCCATCAGCCAATAAATTGGACATGGCGGATTGGACTTGCTAGCCAATTACGGACATGGTGGACTGACCCATTAGCCAATAGGCAGACATGGTGGATTGACCCATTAGCCAATAGATGGACATGGTGGATTGGACTCACCAGCCAACTAATGGACATGGTGGATTGGACTCGCCAGTCGATAACGGACATGGCGGATTGGACTCGCCAACCGATAATGGGCATGATGGACTGACCCATCAGCCAATAGATGGACATGGTGGACCCATCCGCCAACTAATAGACATGGTGGACTAAACCATCAGTTAATAAATGGACATGTTGGTATGGTCACAATAGTCACTATTATACATAATGATAGGGAGTTTATGGACTTGTTTTATTTAATTATACGGCTTAGTGTTTTTATCACTATACGGAATTGCCTCCACAGATATGAGCATGGAAGGATGGGTAGAGTCAAGACAGCTAGACAACTCTATTATTTGACTATTCTTTTCTTGAGATTGTTTGCATGACAGCGGGATGTTGGTTCGGTTCATGGGACTTAGATTATTCCGAGCATTTATGTAGTAACTTTATTGTTATGGATTTATTAAAAATCTTGAAAATTAAAAGAAAATTAATTTATAAAATATTTAGTTTCCTATAGTAACGCTTGGCTCGTGGCTCAGAATGGGTGGGTTGTTACAGCCGGGGTGCCCATGGGCGGCGGGTGGGCCGTGGGCGGTGGGCGGTGGCCGGCGGGGGTGCCGTGGTGCCCATGGGCGGGCGGTGGTGGGGTGTAAAACCCACAACTCAAGTCAGGGTTTTATAGTCGTTAGCCAGTTGGTTTGACCATGGTTCGAGTCAGTTTAGCTTTCAGAACCCGTGCGGGGCTGAGGCCGACCGTGTGCACATGCTATGAGGGTTCATGTATACCCAAGTATCGATAATCACATTAGACACGCATCAGCAGACTGAGTTATCAGTAGATATGAGAGTGTATAGATGTTTTTATTTTTTCATGTTGTGACTGTAGAATTAGTTTAGGCCGAATAACGTATTAGGACGCGTTAGATGGTATTTGGGTGGGTTATTAGTTATACGGCATGTCATTTGGATGTTGTGTTATTTTGTTTGATTTTATGGGATTTTTCCCAATTTTTCTGGGATTTATTTCGAGTTAGTTATTATTCTCAACTCGAGCCGGTGTCGAATCAAGTTCTATTTACAAGTTTGCCACTCCTATATTTCTCATCTCCCTCCCCCAAACCTCGACGTCTTCACCGCCGCCGCCCTTGAGGTTGTCGCCACTGCCGCCGATGCCACCTCACCGCCTATCGACGCCGCCCAGCCCGGCCGTGCGATCGCCTTGCCGCCTCGACCATGTCCGGCCACCGTCAAGCCGTCGCGATGCCGGAAATTGCCAACGATTTCACGGCCATTCCCGACGTGATTCCACCGCCGTCTGCGCCGGATAGCCACCGCCATGACATCGAAGCTCTCCCTCGACTTCCCCTACCTTTCCCCCTTACCTAGCGCCGCCGTCGAGGCCAGCCGTGGATCTGATCAGAGTGACCGACCGCCCAGACCGCACTCGACGCTGCAGCTCCCCTTGTCGTCACCACCATTAGGTCAAGCTCACCGAGACGGTGCTAACCCTTACCTCCGATTGCTCCACCGGAGCAGTCGTAGAAAACCACAGGAACTGCCAAAAACCGCTGGTGCAGTCACCGAAAAACCGCCGGCTCGACTTCACTGCCTTCGTCTGTCGGCACCGATTTCAGCACCGATCGCGAGGTGATTTTTCCTTCTTTTTAGTATTATTATATGCATGTTGTGATCATGGTAGCATATTGGAATTAATTTTATTAACTTCATGATTTTAGTTTAATTAATTGTGAATTATGATAAACATGTGATGATTTGCGTAGATTGTGTTGCGTGATGTAAATATTCGCTAATGGAATTGTTAGTAAACAACTAAATAGTTAATTAAATGCTTGTTGACTAGTTAATTTATGAATTTGCATGATTTAGGTATTGCATGCTAGTATTCAGTTAAACAGATTAAATTGATTAAACTATTGTCACCTAATTAGAATAGGTATGTTTTGAAATTAGATTTAAAAGTGCTATGTAATAAGTAACGTATGAAATCATAAAATCATTAACTTGCTTGACAATTAGAGATTTAGTGTGATTGTTGAGATGATTGTCATGTTTGATTAGATTCATGTATGAATGTGGATATATTAGTTATATAGGCGGGCATCATATATGTATGAGCGTTAGTAAATAGTTATGTTCATGTAGGTTCGTTGTAGGAGCTCGCTGTCTAGGCATGAGACTGCGTTTGGAGCTTCTGACAGGTCCGTTAGGACACGCTTCTCAGGTTTTATCACTCTACTCTATCGGTGATTTGATTTATTGATCGTAGGACATGTCAGGTGGATGATTTATCAGACCCCACCTAACACGTGCCATCTAAAAGGGAAGTGCCGAGAGAGGCACAGTACCAGATAGATCAGGATGCTATTGAGTTAGCTGCTCAATGGCTCCTCTTTAGTAGCCCTATGAGAGTTCTTGAGGAAGATATATAATTGTTTACTTTCCATGAGAGTTACCTTTCATGTTCCATTTTGATATTAGTTATTTCTGGACCAGTGACACATGTTGCTAACATTTTTCTACTATATGTAGGTGAGGATGATGAATGGTGTATGCCGACTTTGACGAAGGACAAGCGTTTGCATTGCACACACATACCTAGCGCGGTGCCGACTTTTGCGTAAGATGTGATGTGATTGGCTGTTGTAGTGGATTTACATATTGGTGTATATATGCATGTGTTTGTGAGGCTTGTATGCCTTATTTTAGAAATGATTGGAAATATTTTGAGAAAAGCTTTAATGATGTGTGATGCTGAAATGAAAAAGGAACCAAATGAGCTGAGTATGAATTGCAGGTGGGCTAGATCCAATTACAAGATGTGTTGTTGCTTAAATCCTATTGTGGTGTGCATTATGGTTTTATATATATACCCTATAATGTGCCGTGTTTTTAACAGGTCATCCCCTTATTGCACTTTTTAACAGGTCATCCCCTTATTGCACTTTTAGGGGAGACTCTGTCTGTCTTATTCCAGGATTTTTGGGAATTTTTTTGCTATTTAAATTATTTTTGTGTGTGGCTATAATCATAACATTCACGTAGTATTTTGCTAGGGTTTTGCATCTTATTCATACATTATTTGCGCATTAGTGGCGTGCTCCATCTTGAGACGTCGAGAGGGTTATGTCATAGCCGTTTAGGTTTTGAGTCAACCAACTTAATCGGTTTACGAGTAGTTCGATCCTTTGTAACAGTTGAGAGTAAACCGGATTGGGGTGTTACAGGGGTGCCCTTGCGGGGGTGCACTGATGACGATGGGCCACTGGATCTGGATCGGTAGCCCAGATTTTATGCGCTGCTATGTGCTGTAACACCCAAAATCTGGTCCATGCTCGTAAACCGAACCAGCATGTTACACGCCCTGGTTAGGCCGGCTAACCTGAACCCAACTTGCACGGATCTAATCTCTGCGTCCTAAGATGAAGATATTATTTGTCATGCATGGATGAACGCACAAAATCCTAACATGATGCTACCTGGATGACATGCAAACTAAATTAGACATCATCACAATTACGATCAAAATCGATAAAAATTTTAAAAGAAAATAGATAGAATTTCCCCTAAAAGTGCAATTAGGGTCACCCTGTCAAAATACTATATATAAACATATATGCAAACATGTATATATATATCACGCAACTTCATTCATACAATTTGATATACTGTTTACTCGCTCTAAAGCTTGGGTCTCAACCCACCATGCTCCTGCTACGCAATCTATTCATGTTTCACATTTTGTCATCGTGTCTTAGCATTCAATCATGTCACATCATCATATCTTTGCATTTAATCATATCCTATCATGTCTTAGCATTTCACAACATTCACAATTTTAATAGCATCATAAATAGAATATTAACCATTCTATCGACTGACACGTGTGCAAACGACATCATTGCTCCTCCGTCCAAGCTGGCTCCTCCAACTCGCTATTATTACCTACATATAGAATAAAAACACGTCAGTAACAAGTGGTACTAATCCAGAAAATAAAATAACTATAACAAGCTGGCTATGAGAGCAAACTCTCATATGAAAGAAAACATCATTTACTCAACATGAACACTCTGAAGGGCACTATTGAGGAGCCACTGGGCTGCAGACCCGGTAGCATCCCGAACTTACTAATCTGCTACTACTGATGCCGCTCTCGGCATTTTCTTACTTCATTTTCTGGTCTCAAAACCTAAGCCCTCACCTTACCTCCATATTTCTCCTGGCCTTGAGCACGAAGGCCAAGTACTCTCAGGCAATCGCCTTTAATACCCTTTAAACCACAAGTCCGGACATGCGCTGTGCTAAACAGTACCTGTAAACCTCCACGTTCTTCGGGTGTGAGGAACTCAAACGCGGAGTTGACAGGATCCCTTGGGGATGGAACAGTCCGTTGGCACTAATCCAGAGCCCATTTTGACAATCACGGCATCTGCTCATGGTACGAGCAGATGGTTTCTCCATCTCTCGTCTCACTGAATACGCGAAAAGTGTGTGTGTGTGTGTGTGTATATATATATATATATATATATATATATATACAATAGAAGACAACTTGTGGTGGTTCTTGTTTTCAAAATCATCCTCAAGGGGTTATTAATCCGAAAAACTGTTTGGTTAAATGGCCTGAGTTAAGTGGGATCCAATAAAACACCACTTAACCCGTCCTGCTAATAATAAAATAAACATACAATAGAAGAGAACGTAAAACAGAGACGAGTCCTAAACGGACCTGGTAAAAGCTCCAAGCGTGTCATCGCACCTAAGCGGTGAGCTCCTACTCCGTACCTACATATCAAAACTAAATACTAATGCCTGCTAACTAAATGATGCATCAAACTCAATGAACATCACACACAATATGAATAACATCCATCAAGAGTCAAATAATCATAATGTGAAAATAATTCTAAGTCATCCTATTCATACCAATTTTATACTGTTTTTCTAAGTTACGTCCTACTCGATTAGCATGCTCAAACTCGATCTACCTCATTATATCATTTAACCTTCATTCTCAATTAATTGCATCATGCAATCATCATTTCATTCATAGTCATACATTTATCCTGGCAACTAACCAATTCTAGCATGTTATCTTAACAATCATCATCAATTTTAAATAATCAAATTAGAGGCAATTATACCTCACGTCGTCGGCAGTAGGTGACGGCTAGGGTTTCGTTGCGCCTCTCGGAGCTCAAATTTGGCGCTCATTGGCGTCTGACGTTTGATCGGGATCGACTGGATGAGCTCTGTGGAAGATCCGGCGAACTCCAGTGAATCCAGTTTTCCGGCAAGTTTTGGCAGTTTTTCAGCGGATTTAGTGGTTTTTCGGCACCTCTCTAGCGGTTTTTCGGCGGCAATCGCCGGTGGCATCTACTAGCTGGATAGGGGCCATATTGGGTACTATTGGAACCGGCTCGGAGAACCCGACATGTCTACAACATCAACATGGTTAGCAGAGGCGGCAGCTAGCTGAAAAATGGCAAAATAGGGCCGGTGGCGATGGGTAGCTTGATCGATCCAGCCTGGGCGGTGATGGCCTCTGCTCTGGTCGGGGAAGGTCGCTGGGTAGTCGAGGGTGTCGAGGCTACAGCTAGATCGCAGCGGCGACGGTCGCTGGCGGTGCGATTGGCAACTGAAGTGTAGCATAAAGACGCGGCTTCCTCGTGTCGCAGCGGCCAGATGGTGGCCGGGCCTGGTCGGGGCGGCACAGCGACGCCATGGCAGGGCTAGGCGGCGACGCCCGGTGGCAAGGCAACGACGGTGCCGGCGGTGGCAGCACCAAACATTGGGGGCGGCTAGGGTTGGGAAGGGGAAAGTGTCAGGGGAGGAGAAGAAATGGTTGGGTGGCAAAGTCATAAATATTACTTGACTCGACTTCGTCTCAAGTGAAGAATAATAACTAAGTCTTAGAAAATTCTAAAAAACAAATCCAAAAAAATTGGGAAAAATCCTAGAAAATAAAACAATCACCGAAATATCATAATGATATGCTCTAGGACTATCAACCCACCCAAATAGACTGTAACACGTCCTAACGCAATAATGGCCTAAAACTAATTCTACGATCCACTATATATAAAAATAAAAAAAGTAATTGGCATACTCTCATATATCTGATAACTCATTCTGTTCTGCTGTGTTCATGATGTTATCATCATATACTTGGGTACGCATGACCCTTATAGCTCATACACACGACTGGCATCGGCTCAGTACACGTATTCTGAAATTGACTCGACTTGAAAATTACAATCGAGCCGACCGGTTTTGAACATAAAACCTTGACTCGAATCGTGGGTTTTACATGCGTTGCATTTTCATGTAGCGCACAGCAACACATCTCTATATATAATATATATATATGGCAAAAGTTTTCATGAGCAATATGCAGGGAAGCTGCCTGCGCAACATATTAACGTCGACCATCCAATTATATGGACGGTCCACATTAATTTTTACAAAATGATAATACCCTATGGGCACCCAATTTCATCCGCCGTCGCTTACCTGCCGCCGCCTCCGACCTTGCTGACCTGTTGCCGCCTCCGACCCTCACTGCCCCGCCACTGCCTACTGGTCTCCCCCCACTGTCGCAGCCACCCCCTCCCTCCCCAACAGTTTGTCATATTGGGGGGCCTCCAACTGTTTACACACTGCCGTCGCCTCTGACCCTTGCCACCCCGCCGCCACCTACCGGTCTCCTGCCCCCGTCGCGGCCACCCCCTCCCTTACCAACCGTTGGCAACTTGGGGGCGCCTCCAACTGTTTACAGCCCACCACCGCCTCCGACCCTTGTTGCCCTGCCACCGCCTACCAGTCTCCCACCGCCGTCGTGGCCACCCCTCCCTCCCCTTCGTCATCTTGGGGCACCTCCAACTGTTTACACACAGCCACCGCCTCCCACCCTCGCTGCCCCGGCGCCACCAAATACGGTCCAATTTTTTTTGGGTAACGTATTTCTCAACAAAGGGTAGAAAACCTTACCTGCACCCATCTATGATCCTGGCCGTCCATGCATCAGGACGGTCCAGATTAAAGTAACTATCATCCTCCATATCAAAACCCTTGTGCAGCGCCGCCTCCTCCGCCCACCACCGCTCCAGCCACTGTGACCGCCGCCTCCCGTTGCCTCTTCCTCCCACCGCCGCTCCAGCCCTTGCCACCGCCGCCTCCTCCTCCCACGGTCTCTCCAGCCCTTGCCACCGCTACCTAGGCCTTGCCACCACCTCCTCCTCCCACCGGCCAGATCTGACCTTGCCACCGGCTAGGCTCTTCCTCCCACCACCTACTCCCACCTGCCTCTGCCAGGCCTTGCCACCGCCTCCTCCTCCCACCGCCTCTCCAGGCTTTGCCACCGGCTAGGCTCTTCCTCCCACCTCCTCTCCAGGCCTTGCCACCGCCGCCTCTCCGCACCATCGGCGGTCCCGGCCCCTTGGCTGCCGTGTAACCCCTGCACCACCGCCGGCCGCCCACGCAAACTATATCCAACACCCACCAATCCAACATAACAGTATCTCATCTCCCCAATTTCAGGTCCGTTTTCTAATCCCTCATGTTCTAGCTATCCTTTGGCATTTTGGGTTTTGTTTATATGATTTGTTTACCTCATTTTGAGGGCTTATTGTTGGAATGCGTTTATGTGATTGAATCTTCGGTTTGTATTGCTTGAAAGCTACATTTGTTTATTTTTGAAATTTTTTAGCATGGCATGGAGTAGCTTTGGATGGTTTATGTGAAAGGATTCTTTCTTCTCCTCTGTGTGTAAACTGCAAAGTGATTTATTTTCACTCTTTTCACAACTTAAATTTACGGTTCTGCATTGCCATCTCAATTATTTTCCTTAGAATGACTAGCTTTGGAATTGAAATTTAGTTGGACTTGGATGGTTTACTTATTGTGTTGGCAATTTAATGTTGTTGCGTCTTTGTCCAGGTGGCTGAGCGTGCATTGTTCCTATGGAAGAATGATCACGTAAGAAACGTGATTATTCAGCTTTGGAAAATAATATTTGTAGTCATTGGAATCAAGCTGTTCAAAACTCTGACGCTTAATGTAAGGAAAATATTCTCAGATGCTCATCCAGAGATGTTTGGAGAATGCATGCTCACTTTCCAAGAAGATGAAGTAAAGAAAAGGAGCTGCAAGATCTGGTGATAGAGGCAACCACCCAGTAATTCTTGGCTTGGCGGTACTCATTTTGAGTACACCTCCAACATTTGTTTATCATGTAAAGATAAAACTTCCACCTTGAGTGTTCAGAAAACATTTCAATCTTTTTTGTCCCAAGATGTTATATGAAATTGGTTTATTGAAGCAGTGGCGTTAAATCTTTATATCAACTTCTGAAGGCTTAGACCTTGAGGTTTGTACCATGCTTAAGTGTTTACTTATTATTTTAGATCATACTTCATCGGTATATTAATTATTTTTAAGCATGTGGTCATGAGCTATCTTTCAAGCAATGAAACCGTCAAAATGCTTTCTCTTAATTATCAAACAGGCAACTATTAATTATGACCACCGAAATGTAATATAAATTACAAAATGCAACTATTGATTTTTCTGAAGGTTGATTGTTCTGAAGTTATCATACAGAAAGTTCGTACATACAAAAGAGAAGATAACATGCTGAAAAATAAACTTGTGAACAAAAAAAATTTGCATACAACCAAAAAACAAATACAGCTAATAACACCAAGAAATAACCATTTTGTTACTTAGTTTCTCTTAATACAAAGGAACTTATTAAGCAGGATTGGTGGCAGGCATGCAAAGCAATCACGAGGTCATAACTGCTCGGTTTCTAAGCTGAGTGTTTTCGAGAGCTCCTTCAAGATAGCCATCCCCTCAACCCCTTCCGGTTGCCATTGTTTTGATGTGTTCTCCGCCAGATTGAAACTGTATAACCAATTACGTGAAATGTAAAAAAGTTGTAAGAAATTCTCATTTGCATTTATCATGCCACAATGATTGTTAAGCTGATCTAAACCACTCTTTGTGCCAAACCTCAAAAAGAATTTATTCACCTTACCTTCTACAGCTCTAACTTAGACGCAATTGATTATGAAGGCCAAAGTGACACCCCCAAAAACAATTGTGGAAAGTTACATTTCATCATTGCCAATGCAAAGTATCATGGTTTTCTCTTTTTCAATTTTGGGACAATATTTTTCGATTACTTCTACAATCCAATTATACTCCGCAAACCAAATTTCGTTGTGAAACAGAGTCCTGAAACAAGCCTACCAGAATGCTATGTCCACACTACCAACAAAAATTGCACGCCAAAATCGCAAAAGAGGATCAGAACATCTTTGAAAATCGAAATTCTAGTTACCAACATATCACACAAAGTTATGGTATACACTACATACGATCTAGAGCATGCAATTCACAGCGGCCTAATCCAGTTTAGCAAAAGAAAGCACACTGTACCACCCATGACTCAAGAGTGTGTATACATCAGCTGGAAGTAGCAACAGTTTCAGCAGGAGCCTCCTCCCAGAAGGAAGTCTGCTTTACTGTCTTTGAAACGGTTTTTAGTACAGCATTCGGATCCGCATTGCCTTTCACTGTCACTTTACAGTGTTCGGATCCGCTTTGCCTTTCACTGTCAATTTTTGCTGCTCCATATCCACATCAAATGATTCAACACCTATAAAAATAAACCCAATAGATGAAATGAATCAATTAAATGAAATGAATCAATTAAACTACATCTGAAAATGGCTTGGATGTGAATCTAACCCAAACAACTAGATATACCATCCATTATTGGTACTCTCTTCACCGCGCCAACACAGCTTTGGCATGACATGCCGACCCTAAGAACAACAGATATATGCAAGGCACAGTATCCATCTCAACCAACGAAAATCATTCTTTATAAAAAAAAAATTTATAGGCTACTAGTAAAATTTTTTTGCTGTTTTGAGAAGATAGCAAGCTTGCACATTATTTAACATCTAAACGCTGAAAAGGAAAAAGGAAGGTAGGCTTTTCAACAATGTCTTCAAGCAAAACAAATATACTCCAGAATAATTGTCATAGTTTTCATGAATCCGGTACTTATAAAAATGTCAACATCCGAGTAGTGGAATAAACAAAAAATAGTAGATGCACATGAGAAGTACAATTTCTAAGCAAGAAAACCTACAAAGATCACATCTAACTGTTCGAATAATTTTAATAGCATGCAAGTGTACACGGTCGAAACAAGTAATATAATGATAAATTCAAGTATCGTCCCACAGGGAGATGAACTTCCTATAATTAATTAAAGAAAATAAAATTAAGAACAAAACGGAAATAATTAACTTAACAAAATCTAAATACTAACTTTAAATTAAAAGAGAAGTCAAAATTATAAAACTCGTTCTAGAGTCGAATTTCCCTTAATATGAATTTAATCTTCATCAAATCTTACTCTTATCTTTTATTCCCTCAGATTGTCGATCTAGGATAATTATATGACATGGTGGCTCCCGCTCCTTCATGCTTCTATTATTTTGCCTCAATTTCTACCTCCCGGTGATAATTGATTAATCAACAAAATAATGCATTAAGATTTGCCTTACAATCGCATACGGTGTTGTGTATCTCCCGACCACAACGACAAACAAGTCAAAAGACTCGTCGTATGATGAATTATCAATGACTAATCTAATTAATTTCTCCCGAAATCTAATTAAACCTCGTGATCTAAGAATTAGGTGATCAATCTATTCTTAGCATTAAGAATATGATAATTCAAACAATTTGATTGAATAAAAGAGTAAGAGCTTGAGATAAATTCAATCAAATCATGTTAAGTTCCATTCTTCTCTAGAACGAAATAATAGACTACTCAATAATAAAAATAAAAAACAATATAAAGAAAAACAATATAAAGAAGAAACTAACTTTTATTATGAAAGAGAAAGAAATTACAAAAACTAAAACTACTACTTCTACTACAATCTGAAGCTAAGAGATGAGATATGATCAACAACAAATGACCACCCCTTTATATAGAAGTGGAGATACAAGAATTCGAAGAGGGTGTTCACAAATCGACGTAATCTAATTAATTATAATGTCCCTTTAAGTTTCCAACTGTTCGACTCCATTGAACACCATACATTGTAGCCATTGGGTGGCGCCATGTGTCATGACCAATCAAATCCAAAGCTTAATTTATTCATCTTTTTCTGCATAAAACATCAAAGTTAAGCATATATAATAAAATATTAATTAACTAAAATAATAAAGTAAAATATTACTTAATTAATAATGTTTATACTCGAGAAGTACAAAATCATATTAAAAAAACTGGGTAAATATTGTATATTTTAAACACTTAACACTAACACTCCAAAAAAATACTTGCTTCCATTGACAGGAGGGGGGGGGACGGCCAGCGGGGCAGGGGGTTTACGGGGAGGGGGGTGCTCACTGGACGGGGGAGTGGGCGGACTTGGGGGGGTGCCCAGAGGCGGGGGCCGGGGTGGCGGAGGCCGCGATCGGCGGCGGCGACGAGTGGGCAGAGGGCGACGGAGCTACCGGATGTGGAGAGGGGAGACTGGGGATTAATTTTATCTGGGTCGTCCGATCATAAGGATGAGCCAGATTATATTTTGGGGCAGGAAAATTCCCTGCCCCTTGCCCGGGCAATTGCCTCCTCTATATATATATATATATATATATATATATATATATACACTAATAAGTTTAATTGTAGCTAGTTATATTTATTTATGTACAATATAATAACAAAGTAGTGGGATAACTTAGATGGGAGGTCTTCAAATTGAAGACCTAGAGGTCATATTTTTTAAGTGAGATACTTTTGACTTTATATAATCGAGCAGAGTTTGAACGAACTTCGAACTATTCGATTCAGGTTCGAGTACAAGTTAAACTCAGCTCGCTCGCTTTTTAGCAGCCCTTGCTGCCATACAATACAATTGAAAATATAGCAAGTCGAGCACAAATATTTGCTCGACTTGAAAACAAAGCGATCCGAACACGAACTAAGCCCAAACACCATAAATTTTGAACGAGCTGCTCCAACCATAATAAATCAAAGGCTCGTCAAACATTCAAATGAGCTCGAAGAGGCTTGCCAAAAATTAGGTTGAATTCTAAAATAACCCAGCTCAGTTCGGCACGATTTGGCTCGGCTCATTCACACCTCTAATCGACGGACAAGCAGGACTCTTGTTAGGGTTAAAAAAATCTAGAAATATCATAAATAACTAAATTTTAATATTTTCTTTCACAAATAACCAAAATTTTAAATTCATATTGGATATAACCTAATCTCAAATTTTTATTTCACGTATATTCAATTCATATCTTTTAAAAATATTTTTCTCATATTATTTATTTTATTAACATAAATAGGTAACTTTAAAATTTTTAAAATATATTTTTGTGCTTTTATACAATGAATGATATTTTATTTTTTTAAAAATATGTTCATAATAAAAATATAACTAATAACCCATCCAAATTGCCCTATAATATGTCCTAATATGTTATTCGACCTAAAAGTATTTCTACGATCAAATATGTAAAAAAATATACTGCATACTTTTATATACTCTGATAATTCATTTTCACTATCTTTTTGACATTATCATTATATACTCAAGTACACTTATCCCTCATTACTCATAACTCACAGTTGGCCTAGACTCAGTACACGGTTCATGAAACTGAGTCAATTTTAACCAACTGTTAAACTGATTGGTTTACTAATGTAAAACTCTGACTCGTGTCACGTGTTTTACGTGTGTAGTGTCCTTGTAGAATCTCGTTATTTCTCATATGTATGGCATGTTTGTGTTGATGTCTTGTGTAAAACTCTGACTCTTGTCACGAGTTTAACATGTGTGATGTCCTTGTAGACTTCTGTTATTTCTCATATGTATGGCATGTTTGTGTTGATGTCTTGAGACTATGGATCATATGATGATGTTGTGGTCGTGTGGCTTTAAGACTTGTTCTATGACTCATGTCGGCTTGTGCCTCGTGGTCTAATACCATGACAGTTTTCTAGTTTTCGTTTATCTAAATGTATTTCCTCTATTTTGAAGACAGAATATTTTAGGGTATGCATATCTAAGTTGCTTTGTGGAGGTTTCTCCAAACTCTGGAGTCCTAGAATTGATGGTGAAATAATCCATGCAATGACACCATGTAACTTGTGCAGGTACACAAAGCAAAGAAGGAACATGAATTAGAGGAGCTTATATGATTTGTTATTGTAGGAGAATAGTCCATGTGAGGACCAGGCAAGCCATCCACCTAATAATGTAAAATCTGTATTAAATGTATTATGAATCATCTGGAAATGTGACATCAATGCCCTAAAAATATTTCTATGAATATCAAATGATATTATAAACTGTTCTACGATTGTTTTGTAATTGATATTAATTACACAGGTTGTGTAAATTTTTTCATCATCCTATTTACAGGGGAGACTCTGTCAGATTTTCTTTAAAAACTTAATCTCCATTATAAATTTGTCCCATCTAGGATGTCCTACATGCATGAGCTAAGCCCTAGGTATCTTACATGCTTTTTGGTGTTGTCTGCGCATTCGATTCCCTCGAGTTCCATTATTGACACCTTGAGTGGTTAGGTTCTTCTTGTGTCGATTCTCGATTTTAATGGGTTATGAATTAGTATCTTGAAGTTTATCAGTTCAATTTGGTTTGTTTTACAGGCTGAATTAGGGTGTTACACAGCCACTCGTAATATAACTTGTGTACCACCATAGGCCATAATACATACATCACATGATTTCATTAACCCGAATACATAAGACCAAAAACCCAATATCCATAAGTTATACAACCCAATTACACTAATTTCGTACAACACTCACCACAATACAAACACACGATACCATCCCACGTTATGAACCTCTCGATCTATACACCACCGCCAGTCATAGACATGAATCCATACCTACATATATATATATATATATATATATATATATATATTGGTCCAAAAATAACTATAGATAAAATATCACTGGCAGATGAGTATCTTAATAATCACGAGAAATCATAAAACTTCCAAAATACATTACAAAGCAGTAAGGTTGGGCTGATAGACCGAATATCATAAAAGAAATGCTAGTGCAAACTCAACGGCGTTATACTTACATACATATATACTTACGCTTACGCCCTCACATCCTCTATATATCACCCACCACTATACTTTGGTAGCTCATAACAATGATAATGCCATGATTTCTAAAAACAAGCAGCATTCGTAGCACCCTAATTACATTGCACTATTTTAAAGTCTAAAGGATTCATATATAAACCACTCACTCTTATACACCTGAAAATCGTAAAACTCGTATACTTATATAGTAGGCTTAGGAAGGGGCTTCTATCATAGGCTTTATAGATCTACTAATACGAAAACCATCAAGAGATCTCATCCTTGAAGTTTTATTAAATTGTGGAACAATTCCGCTAAATGTCCCGACATTGGGAAAAATCTCATTGATGGGTCATAATAGAGATGAAGTAGAAGAGTTGTATAAACATAGATGAGTCGAGCTCCTTATCCTAACTCGGCGAGCTCATTCTACATACCCTAGCAAAGAGATGAAACCCAAATCTTGAACACCTGCATAGGCACACAAACGAGGCAATGCCTCCACACATGCACGATTTAGAAAACTTACCAAACTTAATTATATTGCTTAATAAAGGGTCAAACCTCATTAGATAACCTCAATTAGGGTTTGGTGTTGCACGTTTAGTGAAAAGTCTCATACTGAGGGTTTTCTCGATCAGACTTAAATAAACGATTTTTCGGATGGGTCAAACGAATTCAAACTTCACTCAATTTTGAACCAATGAACCTTAACACTCTAAAGGTTTGGCGTAAAAAATTACGAAGTGCTGGTCCAAGGGCAAACATGGTAAACAAGGCCCACTATGGTAGGGCTAAGGTGCTGGAAACAGTGTTCCTTGCCCACACACCAATTTTCTTAAATCTTGTTCATGGGCTTGAGCCTGAGAAAAAGGGTATGGTTAGCCAACACAAGGGAAATTGTCATAGTAAAATGTTAGGTCCAAAGAACATGTCATTGAGCATGAGTGGCTTCAAGAAGGGCAGGCATTGGATAGGGGTTTCTAGAGATGGTTGGACCTAAGTTGTCTGCAAATTTCCTACCAAATTATCTACCCAGCCAAAGGCCTTTAAAATTTACAAACTCTAGTGGGAAATACCCTAAAGTCTAGGTGAAATTTCATAAAATTTCAACATTTGCACTAGGCTTAATGAATTTTACAACTGGAGCTAGGGAATTAGGCTTACACCCTTCATTCCTCTACACTCCAAAAATTCGAACCATCTAACCATCTAAATGAATTTTACTTAAACTTAAATTTTACATGTTGGCAATAGACAATTAGTGGGTCATACAATTTTTATAGATTTTATAAAAATCATTTAAAGGCTCCACTAGGAGAACAAATAGAGAACATATCCAAGCATACCAAACATACAACATACACATACATCAGTTAGGGTTTTGTTCAGGCCTTTAATAAGGTCCTTCTAGCTTGATATTTTTGTGAGTCATAGTCAACACCTAGCATAATAATCATGCAAAATGTGGCATGCAAAAGGTTACCTATATAGGGGGACAAAATTGGGGAAAGCGGTAGATAAGCAACTGCAAGTAGTAAAACTACCACCTTCCTTCGATTTTGGCTCCCATACATGTTTATACATGCTTAAACAATATTGTAGATCTATCTCTTCTAAACAAGATGAAAGTGATAGCATGCAAAAATGCAATGTGGAGCATGAGTTGTAGCCAATCTACCAAGACTGAGAAGAGCTAAGAGAGACAAAGAGATGTTGGGGAGGAGGTCTGGGAGTGAAGGAGGGGTTAGAGGAGCAAAGGAAAGGGGTGAAAAGGGAGGAGAAGGGGCTTTTATAGAAAAGGAAAAAATTGTCAGCAACACAAAGGCACTGGCGAGGAGCAAGGGTGCTAGCCTCTGATCAGTTGAACTAAAAGACATAGCCCAGTGACATGACAGGCATGACTTCTCCAACATGTCACATTAAGTACTCCCATGTCCTCCCTTGTCTACATCGTCTACCTCTACTCCTCGGACAAGTGATAG
Organism: Piper betle; assembly: GCA_033002965.1. NCBI lineage: Eukaryota > Viridiplantae > Streptophyta > Magnoliopsida > Piperales > Piperaceae > Piper > Piper betle. Next base: position 78,418 of record JAURVB010006131.1, on the reverse strand, counting down.
ATCTTTTAATGACCCTACCTAAAGTGTAACATAATGGTCTTAAGTCATTTCTTCAAAGTGGATAACCAAGTTAAAAATCAGTAGTACATTCTTTCTTATCAAGAGGATCTTACCCCAGTAGGTATTAGATGATCTTACCCCAGCAGATATTAGATGCATGATTAAGTTAAGGGAACTCACAATCCACCCATCTTAGGAAATTTCATCCCTGAAATTCATACACTCAGCCCATTGTTAGCCCTAGCCCACGACCTTCTTTGGCCTGTGACTGACAGCCTAGCCAAAATTCCTAGTTTAGCTCACCATCTAACATGGAACCAGAAGGTATCTCCCACCTATAACAACTCAGCCCAAATGGCAACGTAATGGGCTAAGTCATATCTTCAAAAGTGGTTAACTAAGTTAAAGATCTATAGTCCATTCTCACTTATAAATAGGATCTTACCTCAGCTGGTATCAAATAATCTTACCCCAGCAGGTATTTAATGTGAGACTAAGTTAAGGGATCTCCTAGATCTCCTCATCCTGGGCACTAACACCACCAACATCTTCATGCTCATCTCAGCACTCCTCCTGGCACTTCTCTCAACGCGCCTCTCTTCGTTCCTCTCAGGGCTCCATCGTTGTGACTCGAGGAGGCAAGTGGGGGCACCTTACTCGAGCAGGCACCAATGGTGGGGGTCACCTCTCTGCTTGAACCTCTAGAGCAAGCCATTAGCTTAACTGCCATTGACACTACCAGGGACCACACAAACACTAGTTAGCCAAAGCCAAACATTATTTTATACTTGGGCCGGATCGTTATACAATCACGGAGCATAGAGTAATATGGAACTTCAGCCAAAGATTGGAAAGCCTTCAAGAGCTTATCAACGTTTGGTAGATAATCAACCAACAAATCATTTGGGTGCCCATCTAGAAGGCACAAAAGGGAAAACTATATATTGGTAATGATAGGTTGTCAGTTTCTAGGCTATGACGACTACTATTTTTAGCAAGTAGTTGGCTACAAATAGGAGGCTTGGGGTGTATTTCAGCAATTCTTTGGATTACAAATGAGGTACTAGGTGTGTATTTTAGACCATCTTTGGATGCTATAAGTATTGGGATTTGGATTTCACATAGGATTTCTTGTAATGCTTAGTGCATCCACTTTTAAATCAAGTAAAATAGAAATATTAGAAATTTTGGATTCAAAATTTTAATTAATATTGTCTTTTGCAAGGAACCGTGAAAATAAAACAAGTTGATGAATCCCACTCATATACACCCCACTATGAAGGAGGTAGAAGACTCACATGTGGATAAAAGCAATGTCTACACGAAATCCTGTACTTTCTGATTTTCGCAATAGCTATGATGTTTTCTACAAATGCAGGAACCCTAACACACATGCAAATGGGAGTCAACTCTCCTCTTACTAATCCTTGGGTGGACCACTTCTAAAAGCTACCAAGTGGGGACAATTTTGCATATTGTTAGTATGTCACTCTTCACATGCTTTTGACTAGTGGATAGATTTACCTAACCAAGCCAAGACCACAACTATGAACCGTTAGATGGACACCTTGCTGATCAAGAAAGGAACACACTCACGCAATGATAATGATTAAATGAAAACAATCTCGCGAACTCCACAAGTAGTTGATGAGACAATAAGGGGACAAAGCTAGAGAATGTGGTCTAAAGAGTTATAATTGAGTCAACACATACCCTATTTATTAGAGGTAGCAAGCTGCCAAGAAGTTGCTAAAAAGCTGCTAAGAAGCTGCCAAGAGGCCACCTACCTCAAACTTGCTATAAATATGTACATACCCACTCACATGAAAAATGTTTCCTTCTTCGCCTACATCTTCTTCTAAACCTTGGAGTCTTGAGTTCTTCAATATTTTGATCTACAGGAGGGAAAAGTTCCAAGAGTTTGACAAGAGAAGTAATGCAATCAAGCTATAAGGAACAAGCACATTTAGAAAGAAGATTCATGTAAAGTCCTCGATGATCCAAATTTTTATTCTCTTTTCTTCATCTATTTGTGCTGTTTTTCTTGCTATGTTTAATGATATTTTGTAATTCTTTCATGAAGTAATCATTAGAGATATGAGGTGTATGATGGATTTTGGTTGATATGTAATATACCTTATTAGTGTTATCTTGTTGCACTAATTGTGAGTTGATTACTTCATGCTCATACTTAATGCGTCAAAAGAGTAACTAATTTTTATATGATTAAAAGATTAGGCCAAGATCTAGGGATAAGCAAGCCGATGATATCCATCAATGTAATATCCCATGCCCAGTTCATTCTTGAACCGAACCAAAATATTATATTTTTTAATATTACTATCTCTTAAACTTAATTATATCTTAGACCACGTCCACAAAACCCCTTAAGGTCTAAGCCTATTTGGTGTCTTAGATGAAAATATAAACAATATTTAAAATATTATAAATTATTGGAAATATGAGTTCCCAAAACATGGGGTTAGTACATCAGTATACTAAGCCAAGAGTAAAGATGCTCTATGACCAAAATAAAATGAGGACAACAATGCGATAGGAGTATGTGTACGTGTGAAGACTTTAGCATCCCATGTATCCGCCAACAACACTCTAAGCACACCACCTACATAAATATAAAAAAACATCATTAACAAGTTATGCAACAAACTATTGGTCCACAAAATATAATAATTATAATATCAAACTGACATACTAACTCAGAAGTTCATATTAAAGTAAAACAAGAAGGAGATAGTACATCACAAGAAGAATCGCACAACACCCATAGGAAACTATACCGATGTGTAACCTGCAGCTGATCGGGCAACACCCTTTTTCTATCCTCTCCAACTCCACCATGCTCCTCTCCTCTGAACTCTAAACGTAAGCCAACTACACCCGCAGTCATGATATACATCACAAAATATGATACCTATAACCTTAAACCTCTTTGAGTATGAGAAGCTCATAAACACAGGGGTGAAAATCATATAACAAAAAGAGAAAGTAGAGCCTTGCATCGATCTCATAGACAATGATACAACTGGGCTCCTCAACAGGTCACACCCTAAGACTTACCCCTCGAAGTGGGACTTACTAGAAACAATCTCCTCACTCTCAAAATTGTGTAAACATAATATAATAACAGTAGCCTTAGGTAGGGAATAATAATATTAATAGGCCTTCAGAAAAAATGCAACTTGCGATAGATTTTTTGGTTTTCGAAAATAACTCAAAAATCTCATTCTTGATAGTTATTAAACACTAAGTTTAAATGACCTGAATTAAGTAGGTTGCGAAAAAACAACCATTTGACTCGTCTTACAATATAAAACAATCCACCCATGAAATAAGCTTAAAATAAGAAATGAATCTAAACAGGCCTAGTCTTCAAGCTTCAAGCATGAGAATGCATCATCTAAAACAATTTACATGATGCATGCATGATAATGCGTGATCAAACGAGATAAGATTAATTTAAATCAATTTATATATATATTTGTAGAATACAATAGATGAATAAAAATATGACATTAATGAATGAAAAAAAATAACAAAATAATAGAGCAAGAATTACCAAAATAGAAGATATAACCAAACTATATATATACAAGATCAAGGTTCCAGATCTGATCAAAAGTTATAGACTTCTATCACATGTCAGAAAAAAAGAAGATTAAATAACAACATACATAAAAAAATATTGACTTATCACCGATTCGACGGGAAAATATGCACTTCAAAGTATAATTGACATATGAGTACTTCAACATGCAACCAACTTTGATAGAAAATTCCAGCAATCTTTGACGGACGACAATGTTGGAAAAAATCAACAAAAGTTGGAAAGATAATAGTAATATGATTTCGAATTCATGGTAGAAAGATGTGTTTATAAAGATAAAGCTTTTCATAGAAAATAAAAAGACAAAGAAATGAAAAGACAATGAATCTTTATATAAGAAATTTAAGAGGTGTGCATGTATGAGTGTACAATTAATAAACACGACCTATTATGTGGTATGATCTATTAATGTGACATGACTCGTGACATCTTTATGGCTCTAATTAAATTGTACTTATACAAATTTTGTGACTTTTGTAACTGTACAATACTAAAGAAATCTATAAAAGTCAAACGGGTCACATACATAAAGTAGAAGACTATGAGCAAATAGCACCAAGCCATCATATCAACTTAGGTATTTGATAATATCTTGACACTAAATACACAACTAACCCCCCCCTCCCCCCCCGCCCAAATCCCTAATCCCCAATCCCCCGAAATGACCCCTCTAATGTGTAAACGGCCTTATTAATTGCTTATAAATCATGACTCGTGTCAAACAAAACCATACCAACAGGCACCTACATGAGTTAGAACTTTTCAAAACAAGGCACGAACAGTACTAACTCTCCTTAGAACCAAAAGTCAAAAGTCAAAAGTCAAGTCAAATAAAATCGAACAAAAATGCAAATTAAATCAAATTAAATGTTAAACTAAACCGAACAACAAACAAAATCCTAAGCCAAATGGCATATATTTTACAATGAATGAAGTAATTTATGATTTTAAGTGCATTGATGCATTAAAGTCATATATATCCATATAAAAAAGTTATTCTTAATGCATCAATCTAGTTTTATTTGCATAGAGATAGAAATGATAGAAAGATGGTGGGTTGGAATAAAATGCGGGAACTCGTTATAATTAAAATTGTTTCCCTATATATCAACTGTAATTAGGTGTAACTTGATTAACACAACAAGTTGTGCTAAGTGAAATTATCCATCTCACGTCTATTATTTTATTAAAAGAACTTTATTAGTTTGATTTATGGATTATCTATATTAGTATATTAGATATTTGTTATTACCAATTTTATACCCTTGTATCAATTTCTTATGTTGATAGTTTTGATTCTTTACTATTTGTTATGTTGTTTGGTTAATTTCTACTTTCCGTCACTTTGATAGTTTAGTAGATAGTTATTTTAAGGCTTAGACATCAAATCCTCCTAAGAACGATAATTACTTATCACTTTATTACTTTTTTGATATGTTCACTTATGCAATGGATTGAAATAAGAACAACATTAGCTTTTAAAATAATTAATAGTATTTAAAAGATAAACGTGATAAAACTTATATTCCCACTATTAATTATTAGTCATAACATGATTGGCCATTACCTTCAGGAGAAAGGAAATAATGCATGTGAAACACTATACCCACAATGGGAGTATCCTAGTGTATTAAACTTAGCGTGGGAACCACAATCGTGGGATTAGCACTACATATAAATGGGTCCCGCAAGTCACTAATATGTGCCATTATAACCCCTTCCTCCCCTTCACTTGCAGCATACACCGCAGCTCATCCACCCAATCACCACTTGCTCCTATTCCACCCATGGGCCACGAAGTGGTGCACCCAGCACCGTCCCCGGCTGACGATGGCAGGCTCATGGCAGCCCGGCGGGTTCCTGTGCCACCAGAGCGGCCGTACCGCGAGACCTTGGGTGCCAACCTCAAGGAGACCTTCTTCCCTGACGACCCTTTTCGCCAATTTAGGGGGAAAACTTTTGGGAGGAGGGTGGTGATAGGCTTTCAGTATCTGTTCCCCATTCTAGACTGGGGCTCTCGTTACACTTTCTCTGATTTCCGGGCGGACCTCATTGCCGGTACCACCATTGCCAGCCTTGCTATTCCCCAAGGCATTAGCTATGCCAAACTCGCCAGCCTTCCTCCAATTATAGGACTGTGTACGTTACCCACGTCCCTTCTCTATATCATAAATTCATGATGTTAACGTTCTCTTTAGACTACGGAGCGAGTAAGAGCAAGTGGGTATACATGTCTATAAATATGTATGTGTGCTGGTGCAGATTCGAGCTTTGTGCCGCCATTAGTGTATGCGTTAATGGGGAGCTCCAAGGACATGGCCGTGGGGACTATGGCTGTTGGGTCGCTGCTCATGGCGTCCTTACTGCAGCAGGAGGTTCCTGACTCCAACAGCCCCATCTTCATCCCCCTCGCTTTCACTGCAACCTTTTTCGCCGGTATCTTTCAGGCTTCACTAGGCTTGCTCAGGTAGACATATAAATATAATGGCTCTAGAGTTATAATGTTTCTTTCTTCAGTAATAAGCTACAAAACTAAATCTCGGTTGTGCGAAAACGAGAGCAGGCTGGGTTTTATAGTGGATTTTCTTTCGCATGCAACCATAGTTGGGTTCATGGGAGGAGCTGCCACAGTGGTGTGCCTGCAGCAGCTCAAAAGTATTCTTGGCTTGCTGCACTTCACCCATGGCACCTCTGTTGTTGATGTCATGAAGTCTGTCTTCACCCAAACCCACCAGGTGATCTATATTTACTGTGCCTTGTAGATTTCGCTCTTCCTTGTCTAATTTTTATACAACGCGAAATATAATTACCCTTTTTTACTCATGTGGTCTTTCAGTGGAGATGGGAAAGTGTTGTGCTGGGCATTGGTTTCCTCTTTTTATTGCTTCTCGCTCGCTTCATTGTAAGTAATGTTTACACGATAGTGATTCGAAATTAGTTAATTGGGAAATAAATATAGTACCCGTTGACAATAAGCTAGGAACCAATCCGATTCCAGGTACGTCGATTCAGTCGTGTTTCTGATAGCCTACGTACCCTACGTAACAGTGATATTACATGCAAATATGCCTCACTTTTTTTAAATTGGCAAACGTAACGAACTGCTTCTTATCTATATATATGTTCGTGCTAGCCAGTGGATTTATTCTGCTCACTAATTATATAATAACCTGGCTAAGTACAAATTGATATGCTTAAGTCATTCATTGAAAATTATTCAATCAAATTAAAGATTTATAAGTATATCATTACTCATATATTGAATTTTACCATAAGAGATGTTGAATATTAAACAAATTTTTATAAGTTATTATATTCCACTTATGTTAAGAAATTTTGTTTGTAGATATCTTTACAGTCCGTGGCTAACTCCTTAATTTATATCTAATCTTGCATACAATCCGACATAATCATAGATTAGCTCTAGTACTACGTGTAATAACTCAATTCAAGTGCAAATTAGAGGACTTAAATCATTCTTTTAAAATTAAGTAACCAAATTAAAAATTTATATGCACACCCCTTATATTAGATCTCACCTTGAAAGGGTAAAAAGTACTATTTTATTTGACATAAGACTAATTTTTTATTGATTTTTATAAACTATTACAAATTAACATATTTTCTTCCATATAAGATTAGCTTCAGACATAAGTACTATATCTTTGTCTTTTGCTCTTGAGTAAAAAGTAAATTATTTTCCCTTGCCTCTCTAAACTTATAGCTTGAGACACCTCTCACATGTTTTTCACTTTTGACCAAAATTAGCTGTAAATTAGTCATATTGTTATATATTATTACGCAAGATATCGTGTCATGAGTAATTTATATTATAAATAAATTTTAATTATATATATATTTTTTCGTTAAAAAATAAGATAGACTATATTAATCTAATATTATATATATATATATATTTGATTGATTTTAAAGATAGATTTTATTTGAATGAAAATATACATTAGAATAACTTGATTTATTTTTTAAAATCTTTTTGCATTTTGATTAGTTAAAGCTCTAACTTTTTAATTTTAATAAAAATGCAGTATTGAGTTCCCTTTTATTAATAATAAAGAGAGATATGTCCCCTTTATTTTAAACTTATCTAAGTTCCTAGAGAGAGCTTTAACTTGTGCATCTATAAATCTAACTGACCTAAAAACATAAAATTTCACGTAATTAGTAGTAGACTAATACTTTTTTTAAGTAAAAAATTATTGTTTTCCAAAATTTATATTTATCAAACTTGCATGTATTCCTGAATTACATCAGAACACTGGGTACGGACAATGAAGTACTGTAAGAGATCTCATCAAGGAAATTGGCACAAAATAAATAATTGATGATGCTATTCATAAAATCTCTGGAGATTAATTTTGTTGTGCTCTCAAAAATAGTAGTTGTTTTTATTTCCTGCAAAAAGGTCCCCTTCTCATCTTCCCTGTCAACGCCTTTCCTTTTCTTTAAACGGAACTTCTCACCTATCACCTATATCCCAGAAGTAGAGATTAATGTTTGTTTATTTAATCTTACAAGTCTTAATTCTAATTACAACATTATAAAAATGTTTTTTATCAACGATCGCTTGCATGATGTTCGGTTGCTCCACTTTAAGCCTCTGTTTTAACAATTAAATGGTTTTATTGTTTGTGCCTCAAAATGGTTCTTGGTTGAGGATGGGACAATTAATAACGTGAGTGATCGTGTAAAGGAATGCCAGAAAAGTTGAGGAAACAGTATTTTTTAATGGTAAAGTAGTGGCGAAACAGTTGATTCCATTCAACTCCCATAGACTATAATTTTCAGCTACCACTTCATGATCTAAATCACATCTTTGTTTTCATCTTTTTATCCACTCAATCATGAAATTAGATAGGCTCTTAATTCTTCATAGTATTAGCTGAATATATAATATAATAAAGGAACATTGCCTTTGCTTCGGGGATTGACTGACATATAAATTATGGTACTGTGGGCAGAGCAAAGGGAGGCCAAAACTGTTTTGGATATCAGCAGGAGCTCCATTGCTGTCAGTGATCCTGGGAAGCATTCTTGTCTACCTCACCCATGCTGAAAATCATGGGGTTCAAGTTGTAAGCTTTCCTTCCTTCCTCTCCTTGCTACTATGTATCAAGAGCACAATTAATATACGCTACAAAAAATAGTCTTTTTCCATGCTTTAAAAATTGGCCGTAGAGAAAAATAGTAACTTTTCCCGCATCTTATGCTCAATTATAAAATGTTCAAATATAGAAAAAAATTAGAGTTTTTTCTACACGGCTAAAATTGACGGGGAGAAGATATAAAAAAGTGGTGCTTTTTTACCATTTTTCTTCACGACTGAGATCTTCAAGCGGGGAAAAAAGTCATGTATTTTAATAATAACATATATTTTAGTAATAAGATCACCCTCCGACGAAGAGAGGCATATAGCTGTTTTATTAGGATTAAAAAAGCCTTTTTTCTATTTCCTTTTCTATATTTTTTTGTCAGTGTTTGATTTTATGGTATAATAAGTGCAGATAGGACATCTGCAAAAAGGATTAAACCCGCTATCAGTGAGCCAATTGGTCTTTGGCTCCAAGTACTTGGCGGTTGTTATCAAGACTGGATTAACAGTTGGTCTCATTGGCTTGGCAGTAAGCAGCTATAATTTATACATACTTTGTTGCTGTCTATGACAATTTATACCATATACATGGAAAGAAAATTTCTCTATTTCTTGGTGATCTTTATATTAACTAATTATGCAGGAAGGAATAGCTGTGGGAAGGAGCTTTGCAGCATTCAAAAACTACCACATTGATGGGAACAAGGAAATGATTGCATTTGGAATGATGAACATAGCAGGCTCTTGTACCTCTTGCTACATAGTTGCGGGTAAATAACAGCTCGTTCAGATGGTGGTCATGAAATTGAATTTTCTTGTGTCAATTAATTGGATCTAATAATCCTTAATAACAGGTCTCTCTTACTTTAAAAACTAGCATGATAATAAGACTTACCCAAAACTTACATCCCCGCCAATGGCCTTCCCCAACGAGTCACGGCTGACGTCGGAGTTGGAACTAACCAAAATATTTTACCCATAGTCTTTCACTGTGAAAGCTGACAAGTTCGTAACCTTGAATAAATGGGATTGCAGGGCCATTTTCAAGATCAGCTGTCAACTACAACGCCGGATGTAGGACTGCCGTCTCCAACATTGTGATGGCCGTTGCAGTCATGTTCACCCTCTTGTTTCTAACACCCCTCTTCCATTACACTCCAATGGTTGTGCTCTCCTCTATTATTGTTGCAGCCATGCTAGGCCTCATCGACTATGAAGCTGCCATTCACCTCTGGAAGGTTGACAAAGTTGACTTCTGTGTCTGCCTTGGAGCTTATCTTGGTGTCGTCTTTGGTAGCGTTGAGATTGGCCTCATCATTGCCGTAAGTAAAAAGCATAATTTTAAAACACTTTTTTACACAAAAAATTCGAAGAGTAGACTTACTTCATAATTTGTTAAGTCAATGGAGAGTAAGATTTTATAATTGATTTCACGAGTCAAGTAATAAAAATTATCGATGCATATTATGTTTTTATAAGTTTATCTAAATTAATATTTTAAATAATATAAATTACATATTTTACAGTTTTAAGTAACAAAAATAACAATATACTATTTTTTCTATTTTTATTAATTAAAAAACTTATATAAATGACTTCGACCTGGTTTATAATTAATTCAGAATCAATTGATGCACTTCATGGCATTGTCGAGTTGAGTATAAAATCTAAATCTAAGTTTTCAAACTATTAGCAACATCTAGGCAAGATATCCCATCATACATAATTTATATTACTCATAAATTTTAATTTTATATATAAACTCTCTTTGAATAATGGATAGTTTATAATAATTAAATATCCTAAATATAGGCCCTTATTGACTTTAAAAATAGATTCTAATTTAATGAGATGATAAAAATATACTAATTTGATTTTTTTGTGTGTACTATTTGATTAAATCTCTTACTTTAATCAGAGACATTATTGAGTTCCCCTTTTATTTGTAAGAATAGATATAGATATTAACTTCCATTGTTTGGCTTAAGCTTTACTCTAAAAAACAAGAAGGGCATATTGAACAGGTGGTGATATCAATGCTTAGAGTTCTCCTGTTTGTAGCACGACCGAGGACTCATGTTCTTGGCAACATTCCCAACTTAGCATCATTCAGAAACGTGAATCAGTATCCGGGAGCAATTCACATCCCCGGCATTCTCATTCTACAAATTGCTGCTCCTATCTATTTTGCAAATGCTAGCTATTTGCGAGAGAGGTCAGTTCATGTTGAAGATTACTCGTATTTCATACGAAATCTAACATATATGATTCTACTATATATTAATGCACCATCAAATGCAATCACTCTCTGATGTACAAATGCTATATCTTGGCAATATGACAGGATCTCGAGGTGGATTTATGACGAAGAGGATAGAATCAAACAGTCAGGAGAGATCAGCCTACGATATGTCATTTTAGACATGAGTTGTAAGTGATGTTCTTGGATCATTCCAAAGTTTAAATATTGTGTCTCTTTACCGTACCAGATTTATAGGATATTAGGTAAGATGTCTTGCCATATACAACTTATATTAAATAAATTTTAATTTTATATATAAATTTTTATTAATACATGAAATAATTTAATGTCTGAGGTAGAAGTTGTGATTAACTTTAACGATATATCATATTTGAATAGAAAGATGAATTATAAGTATTTGATTTTTTATTATATTTTTTCAAGATACTTAGAAAGACTCTTACCTTATTAACAAGAAATTAGAAATTAAAACTAGTCGGATTCGAACTCGGGACTTTCTATTGTTAAAGATATTTTTATTTTTTTAAGAAATTGAGTTTAATGAAATTTGAACTGTGACCTTATGCATGAAGTATTTTTATTATAAATTTGGTTCATTCTAATCCAATGGGGGTAATTAATTGGACTTTAAAATTATAAATAAAAATATGTTATTAGTCATCGGAAATATTTTTAATGATGATATTTAATTAAATATTAATTAATATACTGAAGGGGGGTTCAAAAAATTTGCTATAAAAACGGGGTAAAAATGCAGTAACATGCAAACTTATCACAAAAATCGAAACTTCAATTATAAAACAAAAAGATGCAATGTACATTGAAGTTACATTCAATATCTGCTGATACAAAATTCACAACAAATGCATAATTATATATAAAAAATAAAACAATTCTCACAATTTTCAATAAATTTGAAGATTAGTAAATCTATTATAAATAAATAAAAAAGAGGGGGGGGGCGTTGGGGCGTGTTTCAAAAAATTTGAGATAAAAAACCAAGTAAAAATGCAGTAACAATTTTGAAGAAGTACATGGTGTATTTCAGGGCCAACCACTAATTGTGGTATTTGAAACTATATATTGGTCACAGATCAAGTATTTCTATTGGTCACCGATAATAGCTAAATTAATGGATCCATTTGGTTGTTTATTCACAGCTGTTGCTGCCATTGACTCTAGTGGGATTACCATGCTAGAGGATGTGAGAAAATCAATTGATAGAAAAGGATTGAAGGTCAAGAACCTGCTCTCATTGTCATACATCCTCCTCTCGTCCTCTCGATCTCTTTTCTTGTAATTCTTACTAAAATTCTTAGCTTGCGAATTGATTGGCAGCTTGCTTTGGCCAACCCCTCAAGTGAAGTAATGAAGAAGCTTGACAAGGCCAAGTTCATAGAATCACTGGGTCAAGAGTGGATATATCTCACTGTAGGAGAGGCTGTGGCTGCTTGCGATTACATGCTACACACTGTCAACCCAGAGGTGGTGGGAGAGGCCACTGCTCATAATAATAACATGGTTTGAAACAAAAAAACAGGAACCTAACCCACGGTCACAAAATTGTAAACGTATCCTTTGCTAGAATGAAAACTGGCCTACATGGCAAAATGTTGATTGTGGGAAATCTAATTGAGGATTTGGCAAAAAGAGAGTTTTGCTAATTCTTGTCTTGGAAACTATCCCACAGCAGCGCAAGTGGGGCTGGATTTAGCGAAAGTTATGTTGTAATATAGTTTCTTAAGTATTAATGCTCTTGCGTTTTAATTTGGCTTTCAAAACTAATAATTTTATAATGGAATAAAGTTTAATTTTAAAATTAATTTCAATTTTATAACAGCTAAAGCAATGGAAAGTATAGTTGCAAAAATCGGAATCGGTTTCCAAAGGAGTCACTGAATCGGATTGAATCGGACTAAATCGATTAAGAATCAGTTTAGTTGAATCGGTCTAAATTGGTCTTACAAAAATTTCAACTTAGTCAAATTTAATAGGCTATTAGTTATAAAATATAGTTACTCATTATTTTTTACACGAGTTGGAGTCGAGTTAACTTTTAGTTACGAGAGTGGCACCGTTATTTCATCCCCCCTTCCTCTCCCTCGATGCTGCCCATTGTCCCTCCCCTAATCGCCGCCCCTGCCCCGTCACCGCCCACCGCCCATCGTCCTTCCCCCGATTGCCGACCCTATCCTCGCCATGCCCCACGGCCCGCCGCCCATCGTCCCTCCCCCGATTGCCGCCCCTGCCCTCGCCATGCCCCGTCGGCCCCCCTTGCCCTCCCCTGGTTGCCTGTTGCCGCCATCGCCGCCTCTCGGCCGCCGTTCGAAATCGGCCGATGTTGAGCTGATTCTAGAATCGGCCGATTTGAGCTGTTTCTAGAATCGGCCGATTCACGAACCGATTCGAGCCGAGACTAATTCACATGTTTTTTTCAACCGGATCGCCACCGCTCCAATTTAAATCAGCTGATTCTAAGTAGAATCGGCAGATTTTTGCATTTTTTATGGAAAGGTATTTATCAAATTTCAAGTAAATGATGTTGTCTACCTTCAAATGCTTATACCGAAAAAGTGTCTTTTTTTGGAAAGTACTAATAACAATAAACCAAATACTAAAATATATCAAATCTTATCAAATCTTATCACAATGGTGTTAGATATAAAACTAATTTTGAAGGATATCACATGGCAATATCTCCCATTCATCCTTCTAAATATGTGCCTCCGATTTATTTCAACAAAATTTTTAAAAATTAGCGCCTCCAATGTATTCTAACAAAATTTTTAAAAATTAGCAGGTAGGCAGAAAAAAGTTCAAAACCATGTAACCAAGAAGATTTATTAAAAGCAGTCACCAGGTTTCCAAGTTCTGGGGATGAATCAGAAAGCTGCCTTAGCAAGGCTGCAGTAAAAAAGCATGACAAACATTTGTGCGACTTTCTTTCCTCTAAATTTGCCATCGAACAAACAATCTCTCTGTTGTAAACTTGGTAACTGTTTCTGACTTATTTACTTGTTCTTCACAAAATCTTTCACATTCTTTGCTTTGCTTCCTGGTAAACTCTTTTAGGGTCAGTTTAATTGGTAGAAAAAATTGTAAATTAATATAATCCACCAAAAGCAGAATAGATTTAGAAAGTTGACTATATTGAGTCAAGAATCAATCATACTATAGTTTCTTAGTTTAAAAACTGGATCATTCTCTGTGTAGCTAATAAATCATGCCATTAGTATAGTGACGAAGATTCAGCAATTAGCTACCATGATTTGGCAAATCTCTCCCTCCCCGTATCTGTTACTATAATGACCGGGAAATGCCTCTTCTAGTGCTTGAAAGGCTAATTGCTATTGAACATGGTGAATCAGAGAAAAGGGTACTTTTTGCATTCCCTCTTGCTAATTATTATTTTCAAGTAGTTTTATTCATCACATAAACCAATACATCATTGTGTTCACCCCCTGAAATTAATCAGAAAACATCCAAACGATCAACTACCCCCAAGAGCCGTTGCATGCTTTTACTGTACAGCAATCCATAAAGATACAGCCATTGAAAGTATGGCTTTTGTAGTTTTATTTACTACGGTACAATTGGTCTTAGAGATAAAGATGTTACTAGGTGTCTGAAATGTCCACAATAAGTTACAGATTTATAATAAAAACATAAAGAATAGAGGGAACTATTAAAAAGCAAAAATCTATCATAAAAGATGCAAATCGCAGACATACAAAGGCTAGGGGAAATAGAGTCTTACCAGAGGGGTCAATCTCCTGACAATTGGGGGAAGGCATTGGCGAATGTGATGCCCCTCCCAAATTTACATTCGCGCCGGGAGTTACTTTGGTCCAACAAACCAGATCCTAACAAGAACAGCACATTGAATAATAAATTACAGCAAGGAGTGCAATAAACAATAAGTAATTAACAAGAGTTGAATAAGTAGAATTAATTTATCATTTCAATTGCAGCAAAATAACTAAATCAATATAACTATTTTTATTGGTCCATGCTCATAAAAAGTCTAATTAAACAACGTAATAATAATAAAAATAATAATAATAATAATAATAAGCAAATCCATATCCCGGAATATAAACTGTGTTCCACTACTAATAAAATATAATCAAAATAAAACAAACAAAAGTCCAAAATAAAATAAATAAACTATGTGAATAGCTGTCATTGTCTCCTCCTAAATTAGATGTTACCCGTGATAACAATTTTATTTTAGTGATAAAACTATTAAAAATGTATAAAAATAATAAACAAATAAGAAACACTACATTGATTTATGCCAAACCTCTATCCAAAAGATTTAGTCAATCTACCTTAAAGAATTTTCATATATGATCATAAATGCAACCACTATCCATAATGGGATGACAATACACTTATACCCCGCCGAGACCCTAGTATCAAGTGCATATTAGGGTAATTTGATTCACAGTCCTCTAAACCTTATATGGCGATATCTTTCAGCTATCAAAGTAAAGCCTCAATGCATGTCCAACATGCCAATGCCGAAACCATGCTACTCTCCCAACCAATCAACATATAATGTGTTTATTAAATATTATATAAACTATACATAGCTCAAAGTCTCTATTGCAATCCCATACAACCAGCTAGCAACTAAAATTCTAGAACCCCAAAATATACATTAGCATATATATTCAAACAACTACTTGCTAGGCAATGTCATGAGACACATACATACCAACAAATATAATAAAAAGGCCAAAAGAAGCAATATCTAGGAATCAGCATTGTTGCCACTTTATTAAGTTTATTTTTAATTAATTATCATGGTTTAATCACCTTGATTAGCCCTCATTAAGAAAAACACAATTTCACAATCTAGAAGGTTCACGCTAGGGCACAACATTAAGTTGTGCCTTGGCACAACCCCTGTTACATCCATGCACGTTGTCACGCTATGGCACAGTGCACTTCGCGCCCTAGGGCAACTCAACACAGCCCTTGTGCCTTGGCGCACACCGCTCGTACACCTTGCATGAGATGTTTGTCTCACAAGCGCACACACACACACCTTGGCGTGACCACTTTTGCAGCAAGGTGTGCATTTGGCTACCCCCAACACAAAAATTACATACAATAATGCACAAACTCATTCTCTTCCACTTTCATACAAGTTTAATACATTATTTAATGACTACCCATGATAGTTTTTCGTATAGTTATTAATCATATAAAATTTTACCATTTAAGTTATAAAACCCGGCCTGTCGGCATGGTGTTTTATGTGTGGTTTGTTGTTGGCTCGGTCCGACTAGCACACAGTCAATCCAGTTAGATCGGCTTGGTTCTACGAGGATCTATATGTGTTATTATGAGTTTGGTCATTGGACACATTTGTAATTGAATTTTCCTGTCGGCCTCAATTGTTTGTGTAGATTAGGGTTGTGTTCATGCCTATTTTGTTTATGTTGTGTGTTTGTGTCACGTTAGACCAGAATCATGTTGCATGCATTTTGAACATATCTCTCTCTCTCTCTCTCTCTCTCTCTCTTTCTTTCCCTCTCCCTCTCTTTCTTTTTTCTTTTTCCACCTCCCTTTCTTATTTTTTTCTTTCCTCCCTCTTCCTCTTTTATCTTTTCCTTTTCCTCCCTCCTTTCTTCTTTCCCCTTCCCCCCCCGCTTTTCTTCTTTTCCCTTTCTCTCCCTCCACCTTTTCCATTTTTCTTTCTTGCCCTTTTTCTCCTAGCTGATCTCCCCTCCCTCCTTTTCTTTCCTTGCTGCCCCCTACTCCTCCTCGTTTCTACTTCTTCTCCTTCCTTCTCCTTCCCTTCCTCCCTTCCCCCTTCCTCTTCTTCTTTCCCTCTCCCTTCTTTCAGTCTCTTTCTTCCTTCCCCTTGCTGGCCGCCCCCTCCCTCTTCCTTCTTCATTCTCCTGGACGTCACCGCCATGGGCAGCTGCTATCGTCATGGGCCGCCGCGGCCATTGCCTCCCTATTTCCTCTTTCTTTTCCATTCCCTTCCCCCATTCGAGGTACTTACTTTCTCCCCCTTTCATTTCGTTTTCTGTGCACAATCAAAATGTTTGCACTTAAATTTCCGTGATTAGGCATGTCTATAGTTAGATCATTATCGTATCATGCAGATCTAGTAATTTTCTTGTTTATTTATGATAAAAATATGATTTTTATTATATGTTGTCATTTTTTGACATTAAATATAATAAAATAATCATGTCAGGCTTAATTTGTAAAATCTACTGACTAAATCTACCTAATGACAATTGGAACTTTTAAAATATTAAAACTTTAAAATTTTTCGGCCGCATCCGGATGATTTCATTTTGCGTGTCGAGTTGATCAATTAATTAAATTGTTAGCATAATAATATTTTAACTCATATTTTGTTGTGAAATGGACACAATGTGAAAATCTTAAGTTATATGATAATTCTTAAGTTATATGATAATTAACTTAATTATCTTAATTAACTAAATGATATAAGATAATTTTAATAATCATAATATTTAACTCACTCGCACAAGTTAGGAGTGACACAAGATCTTTCAAGTTCTCGGGATTAAAATAGTTACGGTGAAATTATTATTTGGGTTAAGTTTAAATCATTGACATGAAATCTTAAGTTATTTTTCATAATTTTATTAAGATCTTAATCTCAATTAGTGTATTATTTATCACAATTAAATTGCCTTAAGTCTTCCAGGCATCTCATATCTTTAATTAGATTTAAGTACGTAGGTTGAATCCTAAAATATATTTCATAAAATACTGAGATCTTTGTTTTGGCGTCTTTATTAATTTGTCAAAATCTTGTGAAGTTTTTGTCACCCTCTGTATGTGTATGTGATAAGAATGTTGTGAGATATGTTGTGTTTAATTTGCTACCTTGCATGCCATGTTATTTCCTACATATAGGATTGTGTGCATGTCATTGCACATACACATCATTTAGGGTTTGTGCAGTGATCTTCATTTGCTAGGGTGTGTGGAGTCAAGCCCGCCGAGTTAGGACATGGAGTTTACCTCATAAGTCTATTAGAACTCCTTTGTGTTTGATCTGGTATTTGGCACTATCACAGTTTTGATTAATATCATAGGACGTAGTTAGTGACATTTTATTAGATTTACTATGTACGGGCCATCTTTTCAAGCTTTATGGATTAATAAAATTTGAAGGATGAGATCCCTTGATGTGAATTTCAAAATCATGAGATCCAGATCAAAAGTCGCTTGAGCACTATTTATCATCACTTCCTAAGCCTTATACGTGTCGTATGATTTTCAGATTTTCTATGCACGCATATTGATGGGAGCATGGCGCCCATCGAGGGCTTCGGTTGGTACCTACATGCTTAGTTTGGCTATTAATATATATGTGTGTGTGAGTTTTATTATCTACTAGCAATGTGTATATCTTGCATGTGAATGCTTCCTGTTGAGTGTATCAAAGTCATGCAATATTGTGATGATTATAGTGTGACATCCTATTGAATGTATCTGGGATATGGTGGTGATTATAGTTTATGCTCTGCTGGCTATCATACTAGCATGTTATTGTCGAGTAACTTCGGTTCATGACATGTATATTTCTGTGATTAAGATTAGGCCCTATTGATCATACTTCAATATGATAATGTGGGTGTGGAAAAGTTTCTTATTTCATGATGAAGTTTCTCGTGAACGATGAGTCATTCATTTGCAATTTTGGAAAATTATTTTTTATAGTTATTTCTGAACCGGTAATCTTTGTTTATTTATGTATGTTTTTTATATAGTTTGGTATTGTAGGTTTGGCTAGAGAAACAGAAGGATCGAGAATGACTCATGGGGATGCTGACTTGTTTGTGGATGTGTGTGGGGCTTGCTCATGCAATGTAAGGCCGATGGGCCATTGACATAAATACTATGTGGGGCTAGTATACCAGTATGATTACTCATGTGAGGCTTGTAGGTCGTAGAAGAAGAATATTATTCTTGTCTAGTAAGCCACCTTGAAGTCGTGTGTGAGAGCCTCTAGTCCTTTGAAATAAAGAATTGCCTTGTTTTAGAATGTATAAAAATTATTATTACTAGCATGTGTTTAAACTATTTTGCAGACTGTATACTTTGGGCCACATAGGTCAGACAATTTTGTACAGAAAATCTCCAAGCCCTGAAGTTCTAAAACTGAAGGTTAAATAAAATTTCAGGTATGCTAAACCATGTTACTTGTGTATGTATACAAAACAAAGAAGAAATATGAGTTAGAGGAGCTTCTGGGCTTTGTTTGGCAAGTATAAGGGCCATGTGAATATTAGGCAAACTAACAACCTAAAGAATATAAATTATGTGGTAAATGCCATGTGAATGTGATGTAAACGAGTTGGAACATCTCTAGAATGCTTCTGTGTGTGAAATGTGTAAAATGTGATTGTCGGCATGTGGATTTTACCAAAATTGAAATTATACAAGTTTGTAAAAAAATTTTAAATCCTAGTTATAGGGAATACTGCCAGATTTTTTCAAGATTTGAAGTTGCTTTCATAATTTAAATTCATTTAGGATGTCTTATTTACCAAAGCCCAACCGTAGGTGTGCGTGCATGTTTTTGGTGTGATCACGTGTGTTTTGCTTATGCATTAGATTCACTCAAGCCTTCCGTCTTTTGATTAAGTTTGTCCTATGGGTCGGAATTGATTTTCAATGAGCAAGATTAGTAGTCTAGGATTTAATACTTTGATTCAGTTTGCGCTGCGAGCTGAATTGAGGTGTTACAAAAGCACAATAAAAAATGATATGTTCTATATATTGTTGCATACTTCCAACTACCATGTTACATGAACTCCATTACATGCAAATCTTCATAAAAACATCATATGACTATAATTCTACACAATTCCATCATGTTTCTACAAAATTTATAGAAGTATTAATGTAAAACAATCAACTAAGAACAATTGCATGCAAATCATCAACTTCTCATGCAAAACACAAGCACAATGAACTCAATTTCCAAAAACTCATTGAACAACACAAACCAATAACAAAACACCACAATTACAGATCTTCTTCCTTCAGGTAGAAAATTCAGGCAAAAACTATTCAAAACATAATGTATGTGTGAACTATACACAAAACTGACATGATAATGATGAAGAAATAAGAGAGAAAAGATGGAACTTCCCTCTCTAGAGAAGTTGACTTAAAGAAAGGAGAATAAAGAGGGTGAAGGATTAAATAATGCAACGAAAAGTTCCTAAACAATGTGCTCCAAATAGATGTGAGATTGATCAAATAGAATATGAAGGATATATAAGAGAAATTTGCATGTGGGCTAAAGTAGTAGAGGTGAAGAAGACCAACTAAAACCTAAGAGGAAAATATTACAATCAATACCCCATAATAGAAGCACGTGAGTGGGGGAAGCATAGCCAAGAGAGTCATGATTAATCACGTCCGATGTTGCAAGACAACCTTATGTGAAAACTATGTTCCAAGGATGGATTAAGGGAGAACGTAGGTAAGGCCATAGGAAAATTCATCATAATGAACAATGTGTTTTTTAATGTTGTTAAGGATCGGTCATTTTCTTTGAAAATATGTTAGAAGTTAGAAGTGGTGTTCACTGAGTAAAACTACTGACACCTAGAGAGATTTTAGGAAAGATTTTAAATGAATTTCTAAGAGAGACAAAAAGTTTTGTACACAGCTTGGAACCATTGTGGGAATCACATGGTTGTTCACTCCTATGTGATGGTTGGAAAAGTCTAATTAAAATAAATATCATCAATTTGATGGTGTAAAGTGATGGGAAGGTAGTAATCTTAGATTTTGTAAAAACATTTAACATTGAAAGATCACGATCACACTTTTTTCATACATAGTCTATAACCCAATCATGACCATATATAACTTTCATAATTGTTCTTTCTAAATCAAGGAGCACAAGGAATTCATTAAAGGTTATATATTTGCTCTAACATTTATCATTATCAGTGATCATTTATATAACCTTCTTTTGGCCTAACTCTTTTATCTTGTCTTCAATTATTCTCATTATGTACTCATGATTTTGCTCAATTTACCATAAATTGCATTACTTTACAAAGCATAATTATATAAAACTTGAATTATAAGTGTAAAACCCGTGACTCGAGTCAGAGTTTTACGGGAGTGAACCAGCCGGTTCAACTGTCGGTTCGAGTCGAGATCAGCTTCATGGACTGCGAGCTGAGTTGAGGCCAGCTGTGAGTTATGAGCGATGAGGGTCATGTATGCTCAAGTGTATGATGATAACGTCTGAAAGATGATGAAAAATGGGTTATCAAGTATATGGAGGTATGCAATATTGATTGTTATTTTTATTTTATCGCAAAATAGTTTTAGGGTAGAATAACGCATTAGGATGCGTTGGATTATATTCGGGTGGGTTATTAGTTATAGAGCATGCCATTTGGATGTTGTTGTGTTTGTTTTATTTTATGGAATTTTTCCATATTTTTCTAGATTTGTTTTAGAATTTATTACGAACTAGATGTTATTTTGACTCGAGTAGGAATAGAGTCAATACTTATTTACGAAACTGCCATTAAGGGTATTTTTCTCCCTCCCGACCCTTCTTCACCCAAACCCCCGCCGCCCCTCGTGCTTGTCGCTGCCGCCGCCGCCACCGACATCGTACAGCCGCCGATCAACGCCGCCCCGCCCCGCCGTGCAGTCGCCGTGCCGCCACGACCCACCCCGGCCACCGTCTCGCCACCACAACGCCGGAACCACCCCACGAGCCGCGACGCACTCCACTCGGCCAATTCGCCGCCGTCCGGGCCACTCCGCCGCCACTGTGACCCCGACGAGCACCCTCTCGCCGTCGCCGACGTTTCCTCCATCATCCCGACCGCCGTCGAGGCCGGCCGCAGCCCCGATCGGAGCACGCCGCCGCCGCCACCCATTTTCGACACCGTCGTCGACGGCCATCGCCGCCTCGGCTACCCTGTTTGACACCACCATTGGACCAAGCTCGTCGAGCTGGTGCCGATAGACCCCCTGATTGCCCCGTCCCGAATCATTGCCGGAAAACCGCCGACACTCGCCGGAAAACTCGCCGGAACCGCTGGAAAATTGGATTCGTGGGAAATTCGCCGGATCATCCGCCGAACGCACCCGGTCCAATCTGATCGGACTTCGGACGCCGCTAGGTGTCGAATTCGAGTTTCGAGCCACGAAACGGAAACCCTAGCCGTCGCCGATTTTCGACGACGCGAGGTATAATTTATTTTAATTTAATTATTTAAAAATATTGGTTATTAGAATTGCATGCCAGGATTTGTGTGTGTGTTATAATATATATATATATATATATTTAATGTAGGTTTGATTAAGAATAGAAATATGAAATTGTTTGGTTGAGTGGTGTTAAAAATGGAGGCTAAGAAACTAATTAGGGTAACTAGGTAATGATCTTGATCTAATGCAAACTAGCCTAAGTAGACTTGCTAGAATTGATTGCTAGAATTGATATAGGTTGATGTGTGATGGTTGATGCGTGATTGTGTTGATTGTGTGTGCATGCTATAGGATGTGTGATTCATCATGCGGGCGTTAGTTTTTAGCCTGATTGTGTAGGTACGGTGTAGGAGCTCGCCGCCTAGGCGCGTGGACCCGTTTGGAGCTTCTACCAGGTCCGTTTAGGACTCGTTCTCTGTTTTACGCTACTCTATTGTATATTTGATTTATCATGTGCAGGACGAGTTAAGTGGCGTTTTATCGGATCCCACTTAACTCGGGCCATTTAGCCAACAGTTTTATTTCGGATTAATAACCCTCGAGGATGAGATCCCTCGAGTTTGTTTTCGAACTTCAGATCCAGCTCACGTTGCCTTCGGGCCTATTGTATAAATCCCAACCCAGGCCTATATATGTATAGTTTTCGCGTTTTCGGTGAGAGATGGGATGAGGGTTACTTGCGGCCACGTCTTCAGATAGGGCGTGTGCTCGGAAGAGCGGGCTCTGGAGCTGGGGAGAACCCACTTCGTTCCCGAAGGATCCGGACAACTCCACCTTTGAGTTCCTCAAACCCGGAGAAGTGTGGAGGTTTACGGGTACTGCAATGCAGCGCATGTCTAGACTTGTGGTTCAAAGGGTACTGAAGGCAACTGCCTGAGAGTGCTCGGCCTTTGTGCTCAAGGCCAGGAGTAATATGGAAGGTGCAGAGGGCGGTAAGGAATGAAATTTGATGCGAGAAGCGATAGAGAAATGGCCAAGGTATGAGAATGAGAAAGAAAGGGGGACGCTGTCGACCCGAGGGCGACGGCCCGACGGCGATGGCTCCCGTATGTGCCCTGATGAGAGTTCTTGAGGAAGTATATGGTTTTGATTCAACAGGAGAGTTTGCTCTCCTGTGCCAGATTGATATTAGTTATTTTCCGGGCCGGTAACACTTGTTACTGACGGTTTTTCTATATATATGTAGGTGAGGAATGCGAGCGATGAAAGCTGTTGGGACTGCGGAGGAGCAGCACGGAACCGCACACACATGTACCTGCCGCGTGTAACGTATGTATAATGATGGTGTGTTATTGTTATGTAAATGATAATTTTGATGTGTTTGCTTGAATGAATTACTTGTTATGAAACGAACTGATAAATATGAATGAGTAGGGAGCCTTGGAGTTCAGACTCGGCTCAGGTAAAAACGAATGAGATAATGATTTAATGTCATGGTAGATTGTCATGTGTTATCGTATTTTCATAAAATAGTATATATATATATTTCTTTTGGTTTCTCATTTGTTGTTTTGTCTTATTTTGCTTGTACATCATAGCATGCATGTAGGACTCCGTTAGAACCCAATCGTTCCCATTCATGCATTTCATATTTGCATCCCCATCTTGAGACGCCGAGAGTAGATCCTGGTCGGCTTAACCGAATCTAGTAGATTAGCGAACGGTTCGGTCGCCGGTGACATTTCTGGGTCGGTTCACGGGTGAGCCGAAACAGGGTATTACAATAAGACTTTTTCCTTAGTTCTGAGTGGTACAATCACTACTCTTTAGGGAATTCCCAATGGGAAAACTATAACAACTCGCCCTCACTAATTGATTAAGAACACCCTAATGGACCGGGTGGGTCATTGCATATTTATAACAGATATAATCAAATAAAGTATATGTGTTGTACAAATACAAAATAATAGTTGAGCTGGTTGATCATTTAAGTACTATAATATATACCACTAACATATCTGTAATATAATATCCATACATCTATATCCAAGTACCAATTAGCAGATAAGTCTACTATGATCAAGTTCTTATTACATACATAAAAAATAAACCAAATGAACGATGTTTAACTGAAGTATCCTCAACTTTCACCATGTTTAGGTCAAGTTGGTCACCACAGCTGAGCCCTGAGATCCTTTAACTTAGTCTCACATCTAATACCTACTAAGTAAAATCTAGTTTATTAATGGAAATGGACTATGGATGTAACATCCCATTTATTGGGACGAGAATAGACCGAAGTACAATGTTTTAATTTGGAAAATTATTTGTTGGACTACTCTCGTACAAACTTTACAGAAGCGGATCCCAACCCTCGACAAGCCTTAAGACGGCAACATTACTGGGTTTAATCACATATGCATATTGATTCATACTAGCATAGAGAGGATTTTAAACTTAAAGATCCTATATGATCAACCCTAGAACAGAGGTAGAACCTCGCCTATGACTATGGGTGGTGACTTTAAAAAAACTGATAATCACTCTCAACTGCAGAGAGGCGCACCCCCGCTATAATTTTGAGGTTGCATGTTGTGACATGAACTTTTTCTTACTATTTAGTTCAAGTGATTTGTAACATTTCTTAATTTCTTACATGCGGATGAATGCGGAGAATTTAAGTAATGGTCATGGTTAGTTGTTCCATATACCCAGCATGCGGGAGAAAATTATAAAATACTTAAACACATCATCGAATGCCAGGGCATCAAACCCCTAACAGCCATATATCACATAGGTCTTCGAGCGGTGTGAACTATGTGCTCCTCCTACCCACGTTTCTTTATAACACACACACAAAGCTACAATAAATATGTTTCGTGTACCTGGTAAGCTCCTCATTGTGTTCTGGGACTTTAAGACTTAGACCTTGTAGACGATGGTTAAAGTGCCCCAAAGTGTGTTTGCCCCACAATAATAATGTATTGATAAATAAAACGCACGTGCACAACAACAATCAATTATCTTATCCCGAATCATACAAGTTCATATAACTCAAGTTCATATAACTTAACGGTTTAGTTCATAACATACTACATCTGAATTTCATATTACATCAATTTGGTAATTAATACAAATACAACACAAAATTCCCCGCCATGATCCTTTCGATCAATCTGCCTACACTAGTCAAAAGACTAATCACCTACATATATTAGAGAAAAATGCCAGTAAACAAGGAATTGATTATGGTCCTGTAGAGACTAAGAATATAACATTAATGGAAAATGGGTATCTAAACACCCACAAAAAAGTTATAGAAATTTTCAGAATCATACACAATAGTAAGTGAAGGCCGATACAACCGCATATCATACGATAATTGCTTACAAAGTAACATCTTACACACATATAAACATCCATATATCACTTACGCCCTCACATCTTCCATATATCATCTGCCACAGTACCCATGTAGCTCAGAACCAACATGCCACAATTTTTAAAAACGTGTTCCATTCGCATTACCTTAAGGGTAGAAGGGGTATTAGCTCAATCTGCATATCTCCATACCGCTCACTGTCTTATGCGTGAAATCTATAAAAATGTGTGTACTTATTTAATAAGCTTAGGCTTAGAGAAGAGGTTTATATCATACATTTTTGGAGTTTAAGTTCGAAAACCCATAAGGGATCTTATCCTTGTAGTTTTATTAAACTTATGATAAAATGCGACTAAATGGCCCGATATCTAAGGGATCCGATAAAAATGTCGTTGACATTGTCCTATTGTTTAAAATGCGATTAAATGTGACACTCAAAAACCAATCATAAGGGTCGAGCAAGAGAGTCCTATGGACCTTAATGAGTGGAGCCCTACGTCTTAAATTAATGAGCTCAACCTACATAACCTAACAAGAGATGGAATACGAATCATAATCGGATCACATCGGCACACAAGATGTGGCAAAGCCTCCATACATGCAGACACAAAACTTAATTAACTTACTTATTTTGTTTAGTGATGCGTTAAACCTCATTAGGTAAATTAATTTAATGTTTGTTGTTACATGTCTACTTAGGGCATGATTTAATACTTGGGGTTTTATCCTCGGATTTAACCAAACAAATTTTCGGACAGACCAAATGGTATCCGATTAAGTTGAAATTTGAACTCTTAATTCTAGACACCATAAGGGTCTATCATAAATATTAGCAAGTGTTAATATGTGGATTATCATATTGATTGAGGTTAATTAAGGTCATATTAATGGGTCGTAAACAGTACCCTGCCACTGCATAGCAAACTTCCAGAGTTCCGCCCATGGGATTGAAAAGTCCAAATGGTCTTGGGTTAATTTGAATATTTAGATAATACTTTGAAGATTAGCCCATTAAGATTTTAGGTCCAATTACCTTGTAATTAGGCCTAGGTAATTTTTCTAATCTTAAATACTGATTTAGTGATTTCTGTATTTTACCTACTTACCCAAATGCTTTGAAACTTTACAAAGACATTATTAGGACACTTATTAAACTATATAATACTTAATAATTTTTCCATAAATGAATGTCTTCATAGATTTTTCAATTAAAATCATAGAAGTAAGATTATGAATCTAGTTCATGTGCACTCCAACAATCTGAGCCAATTAATCCACCAAGATGAATTTTTTTAAGTTCAAAATTTACTCGTTTTTAGTATACAGTTAGGGAGTTATTATATAATTTTTATGGATTTTTATGTGGTCTTATAATAAACCTAACATCTAGCTCAACACAAAATACAAACAAACACAACAAAAACAGAATAGGTACATAGTGTAGTTTAACAATTGTGTTCAGACATTAATTAAGGTCATTTTAGCTTGGAAACTCTCTGAGATGATTCTATCATCAAGAATAACATATTAGTATCAAGTAGATCATGAAATGAAAACTACAAAAAGTGGGAAAATATTGGGTAAAGGGATGATTAGGTCACTAAAACCTTGAAAGCTGCCACCTTTAGTCCAATTTCGGACCTTTCATGATTATCTATGTCAAATCAGTCAATACACTCAACATATAACTTGTAGATCAATGTAGTGCAAAAATAAATAGACCAAGATCATACAAATTAGACATACATAACATGAGTTATGAATTTTATGCCAAACCAGTGCAGATCTCGACACACTGATGATGGAAAAATCATAACTAGTAATCTAGAAACTAAAATGACATGAAACCACCTCTCGATGATTTTTAACGAAAAGATATAAATGATAAAAAATACCATGAAAATACAAACAACCATATAAATAGACAAACATCAAGAGAACTGTTGAACCTAAACTAAAAATGAAAAGAAACATACCACAAACGAGCCAAGGGGAGGTCACTTAGAGTTTTCCCACTCCAAGTCCTTCAACCCTTGAAGCAAGATACTTAGGAATGCTCCACAAGGCTGAGAAGAAATGCAAAGAGGGATGAAATGGCTCGGAGGACATTGCGGATGAGTGGAGTGGTTGTGCTGGAGTGAAAAGGTGAGGATGAGGGTGGGGTTTTGTATAAAAATAAGGGTGGTTGGCTAGGTGATGTCATAGGCATGGGTGTCACACCTAAAGAGGTATGTTGGGATTTAAATTTTAAAAAGAAAAAGGGAAAAGATTTAGTGGTTTATAAATAAATAAATAAATACAATATGGAAAAAATTTCCAAAATAAGGCAAATCATGGGCATAAGGGTGCTTTGATAGCATCTTGGCATCCGTGATCTGAACTTGAGCATAAAATTTAATTTTTGTCTAGGTGCGAGGGTGTTGGCATGATGTCTTTTATATTCGGTCTTCATTTACATCATTTTAGATTTTGTCACTAGAAACATGTTAAAAAAACATGATCACAACACACGAAAAGTAACTAGACTTGGCTTGACCGTACTAAACATAAAAAGGTCAGGCACATACCATAAGCCAAAGGAGCTAAGGCTAGGGCAACTCATACATACCTACATACCATACATAAATACGCAGTGAAGGGCAGGCAAGCAACTCAATCCGGATCACGACCGAACCGAAACTAAAACCATCAGGTGAAAAGCCATGATTTTACAATAGATTTTAAATTTTAATTAACCACTTTTGATTAGATAGCTTAGGCCTATTAATTTGCATTTTAGACTGGATTGTTACAAATGGTACTAAAGCTTTTACTTTGTTTGGTGTTTGATAGTGGGTTGGACTATAGACATGGGCTAGGCTACTAGCAACGAGCCAAAGAAAAATGTGGGCTAGGGCTAGCTATGGGAAACGTGCAGTAATTTTAGAAACAGAATTTCCTAAAGTGAGTGGATTGTGAGACCCATTAATTTAGTTCCATGTCTAAAACCTATAAGGTCAAATCTGATTTATTAGTTGGAATGGAATATAAATTTTTAATTTTGGTTAACTACTTTTAAAAATAAAAATTATGCCCATTTATTTGTACTTTAGGCTAAGTCATTAAATGAGCCTTACATGCACTTTAGGTGTCATTTACTCTTGCACAAAAGTTGGAAGATCATAAAAGATAAGAGGAAGGCTGCTAACTAGTGAGCATTGGGAGCCCCAATCACGGAGCTAATCAAAAGGATAAGTAGAGGCTTCCATTTATTAATACCCTACCCGAACGGGGAGAGCGAGAGGAAGCCCGAAGCAGAAGAAGAGGAGCTGCTGAAGGCCACCAAAGAAGAAAGCCGCTAGAGTAGAAGGGATGTGGGACAAAGAGCAAGGCCGGGAGGAAAGCAAGCCATTGGAGTTGTCCAACCCTAGCTAGAGACATCAACACCACCATCACCGGCTTTTGAAATCCGTTCCCGTTGGCCATGCCACCAAAACCCTCCAGCAACAAAGGAAAAAGTTCACCCAGTTTGTTGTTTTGCAAGTATTGAGGCCCTGTTCGTGCAATTTTCCTGCCCAAACGCTACCATCCCCATCCAGTCCGAGACCCAGGCATGGAGCCCAGACCTTGCTCTCCGTATTTAGGCCTTACCTTGCCACTGTTCATGCCAATTGTCACCAAAATTTGCCCCGAAAGATCCCGAACAAGAGAGACAACCACCGCATACTACCAACTTTGGAGCCGTTAGTGCGGCCAGCGCATGCCACCTCCGACCAAGCTGTCATGTCCAATAGATTCCCCTTGCTGCTAGTGAGAAGGCCAGACGAAGACTCACAGCAGTTTATGCCGCAATTCACCGAAAAGGCACCCAAAATCCCGGTGATGAAAGTTGGGGATAAGTCGGCTAAACATACAAATATAGAATACACTTAAATGCTTATTTATCCGTCCCATGGACTCGATGTCTGTAATTGCTTGCGAATAATATAAACTGTTTGTTCAATGCCAATATAGGTGTTGAGTTATCTACTCATATATATTGTAAAAATAATGTAAAAATACTAATAAATACAGTTTGATTGAACATGATTCAAAAACTTGATATTTCTATCACATAGTCACATTTGCATATACCATCTACATTGTCTTAAATTCCGCAAATATAATCATCGACAATAATATTATCATAAATATAAAATATATAAATATAATAATCTCAACAATAAATAATTTCACATTAGTTTCACATCTCAATAGATTAACTATTATATGTTTAAGTACTATAATTCTATTTTATGAGGCAGACTACTCATGAGAAGCCAAGTCTTCTTTCTCTCCTTTATTATATACGGTCATAGTGTGTTTTCCATTATCAATTTCATCTATTTAGACTAATTTCCGGACGTGCAATTCAACACATCCTCAGCCTTTCACCACAATAAAAAGTATTAAAAAATATCGATCACAATTATTAATTATATCATATATTTCACATGATCATCCTTACGAGCATATATTATAGTTTGTATCTCAACTCTTAGATTTTGCATTATGATCATTCACACAACCCCCAAATTCGTCCCCACATCATGATCACAAGTATGGGTTTAAATAGCCTTTTTCCCAACTCTAGCATTGGCTTAAGATGGATGCCCGAAGTTTTATTAGTGATCTATCGATTTAACTTATCCCTAATTTAGTTGTTGTTAAGCCTAAGCCTCATCATTTCTTGGACTTAACAGTTTTAAAAATATCAAAACTATGTACTTAAGCTTTCATTTTCACTTAACTTTCGTCCTTGATTGTATTAAGTATATTTACACACCATCAACATTCAAATCACGCTTCTATTAACCAATCTAATCACAATGTAAACAAAGGGATCTTAAAACTTTACAAATAATACCTAAACAGGCCTGATCAGTTACTTCCCGAACTATAGAAATTCTTAGCAACAATCTCTCCAAGTCTTAGAAATGATATACAATCTATATCAGAACCCGAATTAGATTATATATATACATATGTATGATATGACATGAATATATTCTATCACTAGTATACACATAACATATTCATCACATCATTAATAACATGAAATAATACCAATACATTAAATAATTCATATATAAAAACCATGAATTTCCAAACAAAAGCTTCTACGCTAGGGTGCAAAATTAGTTTGTGCACGGGCGTAGAATTAATATTTCTTATGACAAGTTTGGGCAGAGGAGCACGATAGTAGCGCAAAGGCACAAGGGTTCCATTTCCCAACGTCAAGTCAATGTGTCCTTTACATCAAGGCTTTAACTCTTTTGTGCAAGGGCACAAGACAAATATCTGATTTTCAACAATTTTGTTCAAGGGTCAAACTTGATTAAATAATTCATATATGAAAACCATGAATTTCTAAACAAAAGCTTCACACTAGGGTGCGAAATTACTTTGCAAAATTAATTTTCCACACCACTTTATCTAAAGCCTTTTGTGAAGAAAAATGATTAGTTGTAGCAGTAACTTATGTGAACATCAATAGAGCCTAAGATTCCTTCAGTTAACTAGAAACTTTTTGTGAAATAACAAAAGTGACAATCCAGCATAGGTTTAAAAAATATCAGACATAATTTTAAACACTAAAATCCTTTCAACAAAAAAAATCAATTAATATATATTCTCAAACCAAATTAAAAAAATTTCTCGTGCACGCAACTATTGAATCAGGATGTGCTACCTAGTTTTAAAATGTTAAACTCCCAATAACTTCCATTTCACAGCCCTTTGTTTATTTCATTTTCACCTGTATCATTCTTCATACATCTATTTACCACCAAAAAGAAAAAGAAAAAAGAACTAGACAGAAGTAATAAGACGGTCACTCTTAAAATATGGACATCTCAAGAAAATGCTTTCCATCATGGTGTGCAGAGTATTGACTACATATACCTTCATGCTCAGTACTTTCTTAACTCCTAATCATCCAGTACACCCTCCCTGCCATCCACATTCACAGCAAAAAATAGCAGAACTTGCAATTGTATCAACAGAAGATATATTGGGCGTCAGCACCCCGGCAACAACACTTCCTTGTCCTTTTCTCCAGACACAACGGACAATGGCAACCTTGTTCAACTCTTTCATGGCTCTAACCATAGACGAAGCGGCTATAATGGCCTTCTCATTGTCAGGTTCAGCAAGGAAAATAAAACCATCTTTCATGTAAAAATGCCTTCAAAATTGACAGAAAAGAAAAGTAAGAAACATGAATAAAGTAGAAAAACAATTGCATGTCTCAAGTATTAACTTATCAAATGTACTCTATGAAATTTAAACTGGATTAAGCTCATACAATAAACCCACCGGCAATTTCTAAAGAAAATTTTACCTCCCAATATTTGAGGCAATTGTAAATCCTAAAAGCTTCACACTCTTCTCCGGTTTAAACTTGACAGCCTCCCACTCAGCAGATGAAATAGGAATACCATGAGGTCCATACCGGTATCCTTTAATTCTCTACTCAGAAGGTACAACTTTATTGGGTTTTCGAAGCTCTTATACTCGTAATCAGTCTCAATCTCATGAGCAGCATATCTGTCACTTGGAGTTGCTTCCTCAGAGTACTTTTTCAAGGTAGGAAATTTTTCCTATAGTTTTCTTGTACACTCATATCTTCACCAGATAGACATTTAAATGAGACAGTAGTAAACAAGATTTGAAGTTGCTATATTTGAAAGTACCAAAGAACACTCAAACAAATTTGTAAAATCATATCTTGTGCACACAATATACTTGTGTTAGGCAAGTG
This sequence comes from Piper betle, assembly GCA_033002965.1. Classification (NCBI taxonomy): domain Eukaryota; kingdom Viridiplantae; phylum Streptophyta; class Magnoliopsida; order Piperales; family Piperaceae; genus Piper; species Piper betle. The sequence goes on along the minus strand of JAURVB010006131.1, from coordinate 46,058 downwards.
ATGAAGACAATAACATATAGTAATTTGTAACTTCACTAATGTCAAAGGGAGATGAAACAGGCGCATGCGATCACATTCCTCTTGGTCTCACCTTAATTTTTATTCTTGAGCTTATTTCAAGATCTCTAAAAACAGTGACTGATGACAGATTTCGCGTTCTAACTGCAGCCAATAATCAGGTTGAACTTTCAACATGCAAAACTTTTTAGGAGCTTTCTTTGAGATCCGTTTGAGCAAATGATCATTCTCATTTGCTACCATCAAATTGAAGGAGGCGGAGGTAGATAATTTTCCCCCGACAATTACGCACTCCAATCTCATCCCATTAGTTGTCATTTGAGCACATATCGAGTCCACTTGTTCCTCTTTAGTACCTGCATGATGATTTTTAATGAAATGTTGTGCATTGTTTAAAAGGCACATGCACTTCACATAAGCAATCTTTCAATGATTTCTAGCTCTTCTATCAGAATTATGGATACATAACAAAATACCTTGAATAGGCAATTTGCAAATAGCAACTTATTCAACAAAGATACTCTTAGTACTACCCATTTTTCAATCATTTAACTGATCTTCCTTATATACAAGTAGTTGCTTTGTCAAGAGGATTAACTTATTTCCTTTACAAACTTCATTTTCTGACAATCAGTTGCATTTCTCATGAACATTTGTGAGAACCACCAACTTTATGCAGGCAAAGAACTGCAAGTTGAAAAGCGCCAAATAATCTTACTGAGAAGTAGAAAAAATGCCTGAAAATATTGTCGCATAAGTAGCAAGTTTACCATTGCAATTATTAATATGTACAAAACACCTTGGCCCAAGCTGCTGTTATAAAAGAGAATTCTACATGTATCTCATTATTTTTTTATAATATTTTTTGCATTTAAAACAGGACTAGAACAAGAATTAGCTAAAAAGCTTATAAAGCAGGCTTTCTGCAGTCTTGGTTGTGCTACATAGCAATTGTCCATATTTGGACAAAAATGATGGCATATCTGCCATAATTCATTATTCACCCTATACCACCAAAAAGAAACGTATAACCTCTTTGCTACATAAATTTTATGCACAATTTTGAATACCCTTAGGTATGTAAACTCAAAATTGCCCAAAAGCAAACCAAATACACACACTACTAACACACCCATATCATCATAAAGAAAACACCAGCCAACAGAAGTAAACAACACAACTGCATTTTTTTTTTATTTAAGAACGCTGTTTGCCAGGTATGTTAGATACAATCACTAGATGCTTTTCCCCATTGGAAGATTATGCACTTTAATATTTCACAAAACGGCTACTTGCTCATATCCACCCACTTCCTTTGTCAAGTCATTCCGTGTAGCTGATGATTACAATGTACCAAATTTAAAAGGGTAAGCAAACTAAAACCATGAATTGAAATTAGTCTAAATCGGACAGGAATCCATTCAGTTGAATCAGTCTGAATAGGTCTAAATCGGCCATATATAATAATTTGATAACTCATAATATAAATATATAAAAATTAGATATTGATTTCATTTTGATATTATTGTGTGTATTATATTTTATGATATTTTTTAAGATTTTTTTTGAATTATTTAAAGTTAGTTATTGTTTTTTACTCAAGTCGAATACGAGTTAAGTTTTAATTACGAGAATGCCACTGAGTGTTATTTCTTTCCCTCGCCATTTTTCTCCCGCATCCGCCCTCCTTCCCCGTCGTTACCGCCGCCGCACCCCCCTCCCCCCAGACTTGCCCGGCCCTGGGCCCGCTCGTGCCCCGCCGCTCCCCGCCCCCCTCCCCCCCAGACCAGCCCCACCCCGCCCCGCCCCTCGCCCGCCGCTCCTTGCCTTGCGCCCGCTGCGCCCCGCCTCTCCCCGCCAGCCCCTCCCTCACCTGCCCCAGCCCTTGCCCGCCCCGTCCTCGCTCGCCCCGCCCAGCCCCGCCCTCACCTGCCGCACCTCGCCTTGCATCTGCCGCGCTCCGCCTCCCCCGCCAGCCCCACCTTGTCCCTCCCCGCCGCCGCCCCCCGCCCCACCCCTCCGCTCTCCGCCCCTGCGCCCGGAATCGGCCGATTTGGGCCAATTCCGAATCGGCTCAAATCGGTCAGAATCGGCTCGAATCGGCCGATTCACGGACCGATTCAGATGAAAACCGATTCAATGGGCTTTTTAAATCGGTTTTCCTCCGATCCGAGTTGATTTGGAATCGGCGATTCATGCAACCCCGACTAAAACCAGTCCCTGTGATTATGTTACACCTCTTTATTATATTATCGAGTAAATGAGTTGGGTCTATCATGATAGTTGGGTCTACTATTAGTCAGGTCTATGTTTTCTTAGTTCGACAACATAATAACAAACGAGTAAACTGGTATGTATGGTCTAGTAATAAGACGCATGTAAGAATCTCACAGTACAAGTTGTACTCTCTATTTTCATTAACAAATAAATCAATTCAATCTTTAGTTTTAACACGATGGAGGGCAGTGCACAATCTTGGACGCAACCCTTCTAAAATGAACCCTAAATTGAGAATGGTGATCTCAATTTATCCGTAATTCACCTAAATTGAGCCTAGTAATGTCAATTTATCATAAATTTTGTTAAGTTCTAATTCGATTTTACCCTAATATCAATGTTGAACCCTATCATATTAGAATTAGCGTAACGACTCAGCTTAAAGTACAACATAATATACCAAATCATCTTTTCAAATGTGGTTAACCATGTCAAAGATCTATAGGTTATTCTAACTTATAATCTATAAGTTATTTCCACTTATAAAAGGGATCTTAAGCCCAATAGGTATTAGATGTAACACTAAGTTGAGGGATCTCACAATCCACCTACCGTAGAAAATTTTGTCCCCGAAATTCTTACATTTGGCTCATTACTAGCCCCATCCCACGACTTTCTTTGACTCGTGATAAACAACCTAACTAACATCTCTAGTCTACCTCACCATCTAACATAGAATCAAGAGTTTCTGATACTATCTGTAACGGCCTACCCGTTTCGAACCACAAGCCAAATATTACAATATAAATTAAGTGTCTCAAAAATTAATTTTCTATTAATTTATCAATATCATAAATAAATCAATGACGTAAAAAATTGGTTAAAATTCAAATTTTAAGTCATGTAATTAAATAAAATATAAGATCATCGAAGCTCAAAATCAACTAAGACCTCATGAAACGAATCGAAATCCCATTGTCATGCAAACAACCTAGAAGTATAATAATGAATAAGAAAAATCAATTGTCTAATAACATAGTCCACCATCTGTCCCAACTTTACCTATTTTTTCCTACTCACACCTACGAAGGCAATTATGCATTAGTGATAAAAATACTAAGTAATATAATTAGAAGAAATAAATTAATACATTCTACAATATCATTAATTCAATGTTTTAGTGATTATGAGTCTATGTTAAGCTCTTATTATACCGGGAGGGGTCGCCCCATCCAGTTACAATCTCATATATGCACATACGCTACGTGACCCACACAACCTGTAATTATTAATATTTGTTATTGGTTCACCCTCTCAGTATCACAAATGCATAATGAGTCGTCTTATGTCATTATACTATGCCACCCCTTTCGACATGGGGGCAAGTATTTAATTTTTTAAGAATTTTAAAAGTGCGGCCCCATGTCAAATTGAGTCAATTCTTTAACTCTGGTTGCGCTGGGCGTATAGTGGTCAAATGTGAGCTCATGCCAACCAAAGCTGCCAAATTTGAATATATAATATTTAAAATAATTATACAGACTTGGAATTATGATGAGGCTTCCATAACTACTACACACAATCCTAATACAAATGAAACAATAAAATTATACATAAGCATAATTTTATACAAGTAAAAATCTATGCAATGAAATGACTTTATTATACGTTGATTAAAACTCAACAAAATAAACATGTAACATACAAAATATTAAACTTTAAATTTACAATATTTACAATAAATTTAGTGGGATAATTAATTATTTATGGGACACAATCAATTAAGTCATAGCTTACCTTTTAAATCAATTATTCAAATCGCAATTCACTCTTAAAAATTGATAAAATAATTTTTAATTTACTAGCATGTATTTAATTACTAATATTAGTGTATTTTCTTTGATGCATTAATTATTTAACCAAAGAAATCACATTAAAATTACCATCCTAGAAATTTATGTTACTATTTAAACATTTCATTAATATCACATTTAATTGCTATTAATAAATAACGGCTATTTATTCTATTAATAATAACTTGAATATTTATTAATAAAAATTTGTTAACTTTTCACTTACTCTATTAATTATCTTAAGATTATTTAGATTGTTATATTCAATTATTTAATATAGCTTGTATTAAAATTCAAATAATATCACTCGTAAGATTATTTTAAATTACTTAACTCGATAAAGGTTATAACTTTATTTATTCTATGTATGTTATTATGATTTAATGCTTCCAATTATTATACTAATATATTTTAATAATTCATGCCTTAATTTACCAATACAACAACATAAGGTTTTTATCTTTATATTTTATTAGGAACATCATAAATATAAATAATTGTAAATACTAAACGATAATTTAATACTAATCCCATTTTAATTGATAAAATATTCATACAATAATTATAATACACTCATACAAACAATTATAATACACTCGTACACATGAATTTATAATATTTTAATTAACCCAACAATGAATAATTATAATTGTGATTTGATTAATAATTAATAACTTATGATCACATACACGTATTAATTTATTAAGATATAAAGACATCATCGTTGTTACTTTAATTAATTATAACCAATTAATGAATAAATTAAAATGTCATTCATTAATTAATTAACTATAACCATTAACAAACACATAGATCATGATTAGCTCTAATATATATTAATATTTTCTAATATAATTAATATGCATATCCCAAATGAAAACATAATATATTTATTTAATATTATATGAACAATTATTTATTAATAATTATCCCACATGATCATAAATTTAAAATACAACCACATACGTAAATCACCAACACTAATAAAAATAATAATAATAATAATAATAATAATTTAGTTATTATAAATAATATAAAGCATGTTTTCATCCATATCAATAAACGTAAGATAATAAACACATGATCAACAATTACTAATGTTATCACTTGATTTAATTCAAGTAAATTTTAATTTATTATGAATTAATTAATATTTATCACTCATTAATCAACCCAAAACCAAAAAAAGCACAAACACCTGAAAATTTGTTCAATACACAACAAATACAAATGCATGTTTTTAAAATAACGAGAGGGAGAGAATGAGAGGTATACCTATATGCGAGAGAAGATATATGGAAGAGACGACAAAAGAGGAGAAAAAATATCGTAGATGTCTAGTACATGGGAAGATAAAAATGATAAGTAAGAGTCTTTATAATGTTTTATCAAATTAACATCCCTAATCAGTTTTCTACTCCGAAAAGGATATAATAATATAATTATAAATTATACTTGAAAATTTATCCTATTAAGATTTTACCAACTCACCCATAACATTCAACTACCTCATTAATTATTATAATTTTTTACATAAGTAGCTTAATTTATTAAATACTAAAAAGATAACTAATAACAAAAAATAAAAAGGCCGTTAATAAAAAGAGTTTGAAAATCAAATCTCACTCCTCACAACTCACAACCTAAGGCCAACAGGTTTAACATGTAGTCAAACCTTATTCGACTAAAAATAAAATAAAATACAATAAATAAAGCTTATTACAAAAAATCCATAAATACCACCAAACTAATATGTAAAAAATAATAATTAATAATTTATTATATAATTCCCGAAAAATAATTTAATTTAATAATATTTAAGAATTGTTCCAAATTTTATAAAACTTTAAATAAAATAAATTAATTATTTTTGGGATTTTACAATTAAAGTAAGCTTTGGCAAGTGAACTTCACCCTCCTCAATACTTTAATCCTGGATTCAGATTAAAAAATTAGCAATCTATGAATGAAATGTTTGAAGAAAGTAAGTACTTTAGAATTCCATATAACACTACACCGACTTCAACCTGTTTGCTAAAGACAAAATGCAGAGCCAAACCATATGCGCTACTCGATACATATCAGATACAAACAACATGCACAATCCATACAATAGCAGCAAGAAATAATAACTAACACTCATGAAAAAATTTATTCATTTTTTTATTTTAGAACAAAAAAATAAAGTTGACGTAAATGGTAATTCTACAGGCCTTTATCACAACGCCACCTCGGAGAGGGGACCGTATGGATGGACCAGCGTCAAGGAGTAGCACCTGCTCGACCTCTAAACACCGCCAATATATCCAAACAAATCACACACACAAAAAAGCGCATAGACAGTAAAAAATGTAAGAAAACAAGTCCCAAAATAGAACCAATTTTGGAGAAGGAAAGAAAAAAAAGTGGATATATAAAAGAAAAACAACTCCACTGCGAGAAGTACCTTGTTTCTAGCCATGTGAAGGGACCATAGTTGCAAAAATTGTAATCGGTCGATGAATTAGATTGGAAAGGAGTCATTGAATCGGACCGATTCGTCAAAAATCGATTTACTTTAAAATTAATAGGTTATTAGTTATAAAATATGTCATTTTAATATTACCGTGTATATGATATTTTATATTATTTTTTCATTTATTTTTTATTTTTTTAAATTATTTAAAATTTGTTATTAATTTTTACTCGAGTTGAAGTCGAGTCAACTTTTAATTACGAAAATGTCATCGACAATTTCTTTCCCCCAATTCTATCTCATCAACACTGGCGCCATTACTGCCGCCATTACTGCCGCCCTGTGAACACCACCGCTGCTGGCTCCACCACCCCACCATTGCCCCCCGCCAGCCTAGTTGCCACCCCGCCCCCCACAATCGCCACCCCTCGCAAGGGCGCCGTTCGCTTCCCCTCCCTCGACTTTAGCGAGTGCAATGGCTATCGCACCCCCCCCCAGCCCCTGCTACCGCCATCCATCCCATCCTCCCCACGATGCTGTCACCCTCACTAACTCACCCAACGACGAGCCAAATTAATTCAGGATCAATTGGATCATAATCAACCTGAGTCTGCTAATTCCAAGTGGAATTGGGCCAGTTTTACAACAAAGGAAGGGATGAAGTGAAGCGGGAGTGGAGCAATAAGAAGCTTGGAGAAAGGGAGTGGAAGGGGAAAGAGGGTGTGCCCAGGGAAAATCGACTTGGTCAGAGCTTAAGAATTGTGCCATGCGTGCATAGGTTTGACACTGAAAAAAAATAAAATAAGAAAATGTCTATATATAACTTTTATGTTCTTGTTCTTTCTTTTTCAATGCGATTATTAAAAAATATTTTATAAAATAATATGATTAAATCGATTACTATTACTATACCATCCTTATTATAAGGACGGGGCCAATCCAAAATATGGAAAACTTGAAGTAAATTCAACCCTAGAGTTAAGTTTTCTACATTACTATTGAATCTTTTAATTAGATTTGTATTTGCCAATGTTCGAATAGGATAAGAGCTAAATATAGTTTGACTCTAGTTAAATAAAATGATCTTGATTTGAAAGTTGAGGGTAACAAAATAGTAAAACTTGAGTTTTAAGTATATTTAATTAAAATAGTAAATAGGCGTGATAATAATAATTTTAAACAAACGTATAAACTTTTAATACATAAACCTATATTGTTTTATTATATAATACAAGAATTTGAGATATTCAGTTAAGCTACCAGCTTATCATTATCATTTCACCTCTGCCTTGATATTATATTTGTTAAATACCAAATTTCATGTTCACACTTCCTTTGCATTTATATCAAAATATTATAAAATGAGAAAAGGGGCAGTAATAAGCATCAATGCCGCCAATTATCCGATCAACCGAATATACATTACATATACAATATGTAGAGGCAGAAGGCACGGAGCACACAAATTTCCGTCTACACGTCTCAGTACATCTAGACCATATCAATTAACCCAACAGGCCGGAGAAATTTGATGATAGACAATATCAATAAACCCAAACACATCTGAGAAGAAACAGTACATCTAGACCTTATCTTCGGAAAAACAAACATCCAGACCATATCAATAACTATCATTAGTTTCACTCTATCAAAGGTCCTGTAGATTCATCGTTATCCAAATGCGAGTCGGGGAGCTCAGAGCTAGTAGAGAGTCTCACCCATATTTTACTGTCAAGGTATTTTAAACACGGCTGCATGGCAAGGCCTACTAATACAGCTAGAAGGCTGATTACCATCACCTTGAATGTAGCAAGAGCTAATACCACACATATCAATACGGTTGGAGGGATGCACTTCAAGATAGAACCAGTAGTTTCCAACTGGTATCTTATATGGTCGTTTTGCAGCTGGATGTTGTATCCTCAATTTTACAAAAGCTATAAACTCAATTATCATCCCAAAACAGTAGAGGAAGTTCTCTGCAGCAACAATTTCTTGAAAACTCATCCAAGATAACAAAACAACGCCTGTAGCAGAGAAGAGTACACTGGTAGGATCTTCTTCACCTGCGTTGGCGACAATGTCCTATCCCCTGCTCTGCCTGCTGTTCTGCTTCGTCGGCGCCATGGGAACAACAACAGAAATGGAGATCGAACACTTGGGAATCCATCAGAAACAGGGGAGCAGGAAGCCGTCCTGCTGCCTCTAGTTCTTCCTCAAAGATCGGTCCAAGTATGTTAAATTTTTCTCAATTCATGGAGTAACTGATCCCTGTGACAAAGAAGTCTATCTACTTTACTTGTTGTTCCAAGAATAAGAATGTAAGATAACAATGTGGGAGGAGGCATGTTATATACGGCCTCAAAAGGACTCATACGTATGGGTGACTGAAAACTAGTATTGTAATAAAATTCAATCCAAGGCAACCACTTAGTCCAAGTATGTGGTTGATATGCAGAAAAACACGGTAAGTATTGCTCCAAAACTTTGTTGATCTCTGTTTGGCCATCTATTTGAGGATGGAAGGCAGAGCTATAATTAAATGCCACCCCCTATAATCTGAACAATTAATTCCAAAAAGAACTTATGAAAGTGGGATATCTATCACACACTATAGAAGTTGGCATTCCATGAAGCTAGAAAATTTCCTCAAAGAACAATTGAGCAATTTTCTGAGCTGTGAAAGGATGAGCAATAACAATAAAATAGCTACATTTTGAAAGTCGATCGACCACTACAAAGATGTCATCTTTTGCCTTACTCTTAGGCAGCCCAATGATGAAGTCCATGCTAATTAAACCATATTTGTTGGGGTATAGGAAGGGGTTGTAACAATCCTGCTGGAGCCAAGGTCGAGCTTTTGAATTTCTAACAAATATCACAATTGTGCAAATGGACCAAAACTAGGGGTGGGCGCCGACGTCCAAGTTTGTCCTTCCGTCCGATGTCTAAAGTATGTCCTACTGAATTTGATCAACCAAATTAAAGCAAACAAAACAGGGACATTTTTTGTTCAACCAAACGACCGACCGAGTGTCCGATATTTTATATCAATAATAAATGTCTTCAATATTTGTAAGACTAATATTATAGTTTATGAAAATTTTAAAATATAAATATACACTAAAATTAATTAAGTTTATACATAAATTTGATATTTAATATCTTAAATATCCAAAAATAACATACATATAAAAAGGATAAAAGTCACTCTTATATTTATAAAATTAGAACTATACATTCACATTAATAATCATATTAAACCACTTACAATTTAGTTAACATGCTCTAAATTTTTAAAGCCAAACAAAAGATAATCAATGTATAGAAACTTTAAAATAATCATTGACATCAAAATATAGTCTAATATTACATATACTTCAAAGATAATATATTGTAATAATTGATTCTTCATCTAACTCACCTACATGAAAAAAATACAACAAAGTTAATTAATCATGTTTTATATCCTCTTTATTTTAAAATTAGGATATTTGCCTTCAATATACCTCTATAAATAAGTAGTTTCATAATTTTCAGTTCCCTCAAACTTTTTTTTCATAATAACGATAAATAGGAGATGTTTCATTCTTCTAATATTTTCTGTCAAAATAGGCGCATACACCAAATATTATTTTTCTCTTTTTGATAATGTAATGTTGATATATTCTCCTTCTTTAGCAATCGAATTTTTGCTATCATTTTTGCCTCTACTTTGTTAAGTTACATTTAATAATGAACTTGTATGATCCATCTTCGAAAAAATATATCACATTATAAACATAATGTAAAACCAACGATCTGAGTCAGGGTTTTATGCTTATGAACCGATCGGTTTAATTGTCGGTTCGAGTCAAGTATATTTTAGAATACATGTATTGAGCCGACGCTGGTCGAGTGTATGAGCTATAAGGGTCATGCATACCCAAGTATATGATGATAACATCATGAACACAACAGAAAAGAATTAGTTATCAGAATATATGAGTATGCCAATTATTTTTTTATTTTATATATAGTTGATCGTTGAATTAGTTTTAGGTTGCTTACCATGTTAGGACGCGTTACGGGGAATGTGGGGGGGTTGATAGTTATAGAATGTCATTACGATGTTGTAGTGTTTATTTTATTTTATGGGATTTTTTCTGATTTTATGAATTTTTTTAGGATTTATTCCGAGTTAGTTATTATTATTGACCAGAGACATGGGCAAGTCAAATCTTATTTACAATATTGCCATCAATCAAACCCCTGACCCATTTTCTCTTCCCCGTCCAAACCATTGCCATGCCGCCCCCTTTTGCTTGTCATGGTCGTCGCCGCTGATCGTCGTCGCCAGGCTGCACCGCGGCATTGCCATGATGCCCCGAGCGCCCCTGCCGTCTCCCAGCCTCCACAACACCGGAATTGCCGAGCCTAGCCATGTGCTCACGTCATCGATTCCGCCGCCGGCGACCGTCGCCGCGGCTGTCCAGTCACCACTTTGACATTGCTGACCCTCCCACAACCTTCCCCGACAAGAGCGGAGCCCATCACCGCCCAGGCCGGCCGGATCTAGTCACCCACCACCGACCGCCTATGTTTAGTCATTTTCCGGTGAGCCACCACCTTCGTCGAGCACGTCGACGTCATAGATGTGTTAGGCTCGCCGAGCCGATTCCAATGGTTCCAGCAGAGGTTTGCTGGCAACGTAGAGTGCAGCGGCGGCATAGAGGAGAATACTGTAATTTCCAACTGGTCGCGGACATTGCTCGGGCCCGATTGACAATTCGATGTCCAAAGTCGGTCAGACAAATTTTGTCCGACAAAATTTTGGATGGACGCAGACAATAATTCATCCGATGTTCGTCCTACCAATGCCCACCCCTAACCACAACATCCTTATACATTCTTGACCAATAAAAGACTGTGGGCAACCTCTTTAAAGTTTTCTGGATACCCTCATGAGTCCCGTCATGAAACTCTCTTAGAATAGTAGGTATAACATCCATTTGAGAGTTCAAATAAATTCTATTCTTGTAAAAGATAATGTCATCTTTCAATGACCAATTTGGGGACAGTTTGTTGTCAACACATTGTTGTTGTAACTTTGAAATTTGCTCATTTGTGGAAGAAGCTTGTTTAATCACCTCTAACTATCTTGGTATAGCCACTGAAATTGCTACTAAAGAGATAGAATCTTGGTCCATCTTTTTCCCATTAAGTTCTTCAAGGAATTGCTTTTCAATTTGTCTAGACAATGCATCCGCTACCTTGTTCTCTTTTCCTGGTTTGTATTTAATAACAAAATCATATCGCAGCAGCTTCACTAGCCATTTTTGCTGTGTTATTGTGTGGATTTTCTGGTCCCATAAAAACTTGAGGCTTGAGTGATCAATTCGAATTATGAATGTCCTCCCCAATAGGTAATGACACAATTTTTGGATCGCTATTACTAAAGCCATCATCTCCTTCTCAGAAGTGGATAATAATAAATTCCTTCCACTCAAAACTTTACTGAAGAAAGGCATTGGATGATTTTGTTGCATCAAAACAGTGCCTAATCCCACTCCACTTGCATCGCACTTAAACACAAATGGAATAGCAAAATTAGGCAAAGCAAGGACAGGTGTAGTAGTGAGAGCCTATTTCAAGCTGACGAAAGAGTCTTCCGCCAGTTGATCTCAATGGTAAGAATCCCTTTTCAGCAAATCAGATAGTGGAGCAGCGATATCCGTGAATCCCTTGATAAACTTCCTGTAATACCCTGCTAATCCCAAGAAAGCCCTTATACTTTTGGTTGACTTTGGTGTTGGCCAATTCAGAATGGCTGATATTTTGTCCTTGTCTACACTAACTCCCTCACAAGAAATAACATGATCAAAGTATTGAATTTGTTGTAAGGCAAAAGAACACTTATCCTTCTCATTCATTAAAGCTTGAAAGGTGGACGGTGCATTAGATAATCCAAAAGGCATGACTTTAAATTCATAATAACCATAATGGGTGCAAAAAGCTCTCTTTTCGACATTAACCCTATGCATCCTTATTTGATGATATCCTGATCTCAAATCCAGTTTGGAGAAATATGTTGCACCATGTAATTCATCCAAGAGTTCGTCAATGTTGAGGATGGGAAATTTATCCTTGATAGTCACCTTATTGAGAGCTCTATAGTCCACGCACATTCTCCAACTACCATCTTTCTTTTTGACTAACAATACCGGAGTTGAATATGGACTTGATGTGGGTTGAACTATCCCAGCCTCGAGTAAGTCCTTGACTTGTCTCTCTATTTCATTTTTTTGGAAATAGGGATATCTATAGTGCTTCACTGGTGGCGTCCCCTCTTTCAGATTCACATGATGGTCATGAGTTCTCCTTGGGGGTAAAACTCTTTGGTACAGAAAAAACTTTTTCAAATGCTTATAGCAACTTGGCCAACTATTCCTCTTGTAAGCTTGATATAGACTGCTTGAATGTCCCCTCTTTTTCATTACTTATAAATTCATTAACAACCCTTGTTTTCTTTTTTTGAACGAATGGGATATCTGCTTCTTATCACACAACTGACTTGGGGGAATAAGCTGACCTTGCAACTCTATGGTTTTCCCTTTTTCTGTGAAGGACATTGTAAGTGATTCAAAATTCCATAGTATTGATCCCAACGTCTTCAGCCATTGAATACCTAGAACAATATCAAATTCCTCTAACTGAAGTATAAAGAAATCTATAACCGTCTTATATCCCAGAAGATCTAGCTCATTGCCCACACACTTGCCCCCACAATTCATCTTCTCACCATTGGCAATCTAAACTTTCATTCCCTTATTTGTTTCCACGGTAACTTCAATTTCTAGATCAGACTTTCATTCACAAATTTGTGTGAACTCCCCGAATTGATCGGCACTATCACTTGATGTCCACCCACTCTCCCTAACAACCTCATGGTGTTAGTAGTTGATGCACCTATTAATGCATTAAAAGATATCGCCGGAGTCATGGAATCCCATTCTTGTTCACTGTCCTCTTGTTTTGATACATCATCGTCCCTTACTACCTCAATGGTGAATAGCCTCTTGCATTTGTGTCCAGGAAAAACTTCTTATCTGTAACACCCCAAATCTGGTTCACGCTCGTGAACCAAACCGGCATGTTATAGGCCCCGGTTAGGTCGGCTAACCCGAACCTAACTCATGCGGATCTAATCTCAGCGTCTTAAGATGAAGATACGATCCGTCATGAATGAATGCATGCACAAAATCCTAACATGGTACTACATGAATGACATGCAAATTAAATTTCACACCATCACAATTACGAGCAAAATCGATGAAAATTCTGAAGTAAAACTGACAGAGTCTCCCCTAAAAGTGCAATTATGGGCCCACCCTGTCAAAATAATATATATACAAATATATCGATATGCATTAACAATCACACAGAATCTCATTTATAACGTATTCATTCTGAAGCTTGGGTCTCAACCCACTACGCTTCCGCTGCTCAACTCTGATCATATTTTGCATTCTGTTATCATGTCTTAGCATTTCATTCACATCATATCATCATGCTCAAATATTTAATCATGTCATTCACAATATAATAACATAATAATACAATATTAAACATTCAGAAATCTAACATGTGTGTGTGCACAAGACCTCATTGCTCCTCCGTCCAAGCTGGCTCCTCCAACTCGTGATTATTACCTACATATAGTATAAAAACACGTCAGTAACAAGTGTTACTGGTCCGGAAAATAAAATAACTATAACAAGCTGGCTATGAGAGCAAACTCTCATATGAAAGAAAACATCATATACTCCACGTGAACACTCTGAAGGGCACTACTGAGGAGCCACTGGGCTGCAGACCCGGTAGCATCCCGAACTTACTGATCTGCTGCTGGTACTGTGCCGCTCTCGGCACTTCTTTTTCAGTACTTCTCGTGAAACTTTATCCTAAGCCCTCTCCGTACCTCCATATTTCTCCTGGCCTTGAGCACGAAGGCCGAGTACTCTCAGGCAGTCGCCTTTAGTACCCTTTGAACCACAAGTCCAGACATGCGCTGTACTAAACAGTACCCGTAAACCTCCACGTTCTCCGGGTGTGAGGAACTCAAACGCGGAGTTGTCAGGATCCCTCGGGAATGGAACAGTCCGCTGGCACTAATCCAGAGCCCGCTTTGACTGTCACGGCATCCTCTGCATGGTACGTGCAGTCGATTTCTCCATCTCTTGTCTCACTGAAAACACGAAAACTACATATATATAGGGCTGGGTAGGGATTTATATAATAGGCCCGAAGGCAACTTGTGGTGGATCTTGTTTTCGAAATCATCCTTGAGGGATCTCATCCTCGAGGGGTTATTAATCCGGAAAACTATTCGATTAAATGGCCCGAGTTAAGTGGGATCCGATAAAGCGCCACTTAACTCGTCCTGTAGGCATTAAAACAAACATACAATAGAAAAGAGTAAAACAGACGAGTCCTAAACGGACCTGGTAGAAGCTCCAAGCGTGTCATCGTGCCTAGGCGGCGAGCTCCTACTCCGTACCTACACATCAAAACTAAATACTAACGCCCGCTAACTAAATGATGCATCAAACTCAATAAACATCAATCAACAATCAAATAATTGTAAGTATGAAAAATAATTCTAACTAATCCTATTCATAACAATTTTACTGTATTTTTACATCACACTAGATTAGCATGCTCATATTTACTTCATCTTGTTAGATCACTTATCATGCTGAGACTCGATCTACCTCATTAGATCACTTACTATTCATTCGCAATTACTCAAATCATACAATCATCCCTTCACTCATAATTAGCATTACTCATAACAGTTAATCAAATCTAGCATACTGTGCTAATATTCATCATGACAACTACTCAATTGTAGCATGTTATGCTAACAATCATCTCAATTTTAACTAATTAAATCGGAGGTAATTATACCTCACGTCGTCAGCGATCTGCGACGGTTAGGGCTTCGTCGCGCGTCTCGGAGCTCCAATTCGGCGCTCATCGGCGTCCGACGTTCGATCGAGTCCAACTGGGTGAGCTCCGCGGAAGATCCGGTGAATTCCAGCGAATTCCAGAAATTCCGATTTTCCGGCGGTTTTCCGGCAGCTACTGGCTGTTTTCCGGCGGCTTCCGGTGGTTTTCCGGCGACAATCGCCGGCGGCGTCTACTGGCCGGAAAGTGGTCATGTTGGGTACCCTTGGAACCGGCTCGGCGAGCCCGACTCATCTATGGGGTCGACGCGGCCAATGGAGGCGGCGGCTCACCGGAAAAAGGCTAATATGGAGCGGCGGCGATGGGTCGCTAGATCCGGCCGGCCAGGCCGGCGATGGCCTCCGCTCCGGTCGGGAAAGGCGGCTGAGGGGTCGAGGGTGCCGAGGCGACTGCTGGATCGCGGCGGCGACGGTGCCCGGCGGCGCGATTGGCGACGGAAGCACGACGCAAAGGCGCGGCTTCCTCGCATCGCGGCGGCCAGCTCGTGGCCGGGCCTGGTCGGGGCGGCAGGGCGACGCCGTGGCCGGGCTGGGCGGCGTCGATCGGCGGCCAGGCGGCGTCGGCCGTGGCGGCGGTGGCGCACGAACAGGGGCGGCGCGGCGGCTAGGGTTTGGGCGTGGGGGAGAAAAGGTCGGGGGTGGAGAAGAATTGGTTGGGTGGCAAACTTGTAATTAAGACTTGACTCGTCTCCGGCTCGAGTCAAGTATAATAACTAAGTCGTATTAAATCCTAAAAAAATTCATAAAAATCGGGAAAAATCCCGTAAAATCAAACAACACCAAAAAAATCATAATGATATGCTCTAGAACTATCAACCTACCCAAAATGCCCGTAACGCGTCCTAACGCGGTAAACGGCCTAAAACTAATTCTACGATCCATTATATATCATAATAAAAAAAATGAACTGCATACTCTCATATATTCTGATAACTCATTCTTTTCTGCTGTGTTCATGACGTTATCATCATATACTTGGGTACACATGACCCTCATGGCTCATACACGAGACCGGCGTCGGCTCAGTACACGTGTTCTGAAACTGACTCGACTCGAAAATAACGGTCGAACCGACCGGTTCTGAATATAAAACCCTGACTCGAATCGTGGGTTTTACATTATCACATCTGAAACATAAACTAGCCTCATTCCTTTCTTGCAACTATTTAATACTAAACTTCCTTCTTTTAACTATCCCCTGAAGTTAAGAATCCGCTGCCTTAGTTGCTTCACCTTTGCTAGGTCCATAATTGCTTTCTTTTCTTGCTGAACCTGTTTTGTGTTCATACTCCCACCTTGCTTGTGTTACAAATGTATGTGACTTCTGGCTCACATGATGCTCCAAGTGCCTAGCAAGACCTTGTGCGTCTAGGAGTGTTTCTAGTTTCCTTGCCTTCACCTCCATTCGCAATTGGGAATTAAGACCACAAGTAAAACGGCTAATCTTTTGGTTTTCTGTCATATGACCCGCCCTTGTTGCCAATCTATTGAATCGAGCTGTATACTCTTGAAGTGAGGAATCTTGGATTAATCGAGTAAGATGTAAAACCTACGATTCGAGTTAGGGTTTTATATTCAGAACCGGTCGGGTCGACCGTTATTTTTCGAGTTGAGTCAGTTTCAGGACACGTGTACCGAGCCGACGCCGGTCTCGTGTATGAGCTATGAGGGTCATGCGTACCCAAATATATGATGATAACGTCATGAATACAGCAGAACAGAATGAGTTATCAGATATATGAGAGTATGCCAGTCATTTTTTTTACTTTTATATATAGTGGATCGTAGAATTAATATTAGGCCGTTTACCGCGTTAGGACGCGTTCGGGCAGTTTGGGTGGGTTGATAGTTCTAGAGCATGTCATTATAATTTTTTTGGTGTTGTTTGATTTTACGGGATTTTTCCCGATTTTTATGAAATTTTTTTAGGATTTAATACGAGTTAGTTATGATACTTGACTCGAGCCGGAGACGAGTCAAGTATTATTTACGAGTTTGCCACCACACACACCCCCGACGTTTCTCCCCCACGCCCAAACCCTCGTGCCGCGCCGCCCCCGTTCGCGCGCCACCGCCGCCGCTGTCGGCGCCGCCCGGCCGTCGACCGACGCCGCCCAGCTCGGCGACGCCGTCGCCATGCTGCCCCGACCAAGCCCGGCCGCCATCGGGCCGCCGCGACGCGAGGAAGCCACGCCGCGACGCCGCGCCCGCGTTGCGCTCCCGTCGCCGATTCCGCCGCCGGCGACCAACGCCGCCGTGATCGATCGGTCGCCACAGCACCTTCGACCCCCTAGCAGCCTTCCCCGACCGGAGCGGAGGCCATCGCCGCCGTGGCCGGCCGGATCTAGCGACCCATCGCCGCCGGCCCTGTTTTAGCCAATTTCCGGCGAGCCACTGCCTCGGCCGACCACGTCGACCTCATAGATGAGTCGGGCTCGTCGAGCCGGTTCCGAGGGTACCCAACACGACCCCTTTCCGGCTAGTAGACGCCACCGGCAATAGTCGCCGGAAAACCACCGGAAGTCGCCGGAAAACCGCCCGCAACTGCCGGGAAACCGCCGGAAATCGGAATTTCTGGAATTCGCCGGAATTCACCGGATCTTCCGCGGGGCTCACCCGGTGGAGCCCGATCGAGCTTCGGACGCCGAGGAGCGCCGAATTCGAGCTTCGAGGCGCGCGACGGAACCCTAACCGTCGCCGATTGCCGACGACGTGAGGTATAATTACCTCCGACTTGATTATTTAAAGTTGATAATGATTGTTAGCACAGCATGCTAGGATTTATGATGTGATTGATAGTGAATGGAGGTTAAGTGATTTAATGAAGTAAGTAGATTGAGCAGGATAATCGAGTAATGTAACTTAGGAAAAATACAATAAAATTGGTAGGAATAGGATGAGTAGAATTATTTTCATATTTATGATTAGTGATGTGATTAATGTTTAATGATGGATGAAACGATGAGTCGCATGATGTGATTAATGACTAATTAGGGATAAAATGATAAGTTACATGCATGATTTGGATGGGTGAATGTAGGTGATCTAATGAGATAGATCGAGTTGGATCATGATAATGGATCACGACAGAAGTTAGAAAAACACAATAAAATTGGTATGACTAGGATGAGTTAGAATTATTTAAATTCATGATTATTTAACTGTTGCTGGATTGTTGATGATTGAATTGTGATTGATGTGTGTTGAGTTTGATGCATCATTTAGTTAGCGGGCGTTAGTATTTAGTTTTGATGTGTAGGTACGGAGTAGGAGCTCGCCGCCTAGGCGCGATGACACGCTTGGAGCTTCTACCAGGTCCGTTTAGGACTCGTCTTGTTTTACGCTCTTCCATTGTATGTTTATTTTATTATTGCAGGGCGGGTTAAGTGGCGTTTTATTGGATCCCACTTAACTCGGGCCATTTAATCGAATATTTCCGGATTAATAACCCCTCGAGGATGAGATCCCTCGAGGATGATTTCGAAAACAAGATCCACCACAAGTTGCCTTCGGGCCTATTATATGAATCCCTTCCCAGGCCTATATATATAGTTTTATCGAGTTTTCAGTGAGACGAGAGATGGAGAAACCGACTGCACGTACCATGCAGAGGATGCCGTGACAGTCAAAGCGGGCTCTGGATTAGTGCCAGCGGACTGTTCCATTCCCGAGGGATCCTGACAACTCCGCGTTTGAGTTCCTCACACCCGGAGAACGTGGAGGTTTACGGGTACTGTTTAGTACAGCGCATGTCCGGACTTGTGGTTCAAAGGGTACTAAAGGCGACTGCCTGAGAGTACTCGGCCTTCGTGCTCAAGGCCAGGAGAAATATGGAGGTAAGGAGAGGGCTTAGGATAAAGTTTCACGAGAAGTACTGAAAAAGAAGTGCTGAGAGTAGCACAGTACCAGCAGCAGTAAGTTCGGGATGCTACCGGGTCTGCAGCCCAGTGGCTCCTCAGTAGTGCCCTTCAGAGTGTTCTTGAGGAAGTATATGGTTTTCTTTCATATGAGAGTTTGCTCTCATAGCCAGCTTGTTATAGTTATTTTATTTTCCGGACCAGTAACGCTTGTTACTGACGTTTTTCTTATATATATGTAGGTGATAAGCACGAGATGGATGGCCGGCCAGGACGGAGGAGCAATAAGGTCTTCTGCACACACACATCGGGTGATTGAATGTTTAATATTTTGTTTATGATGTTATTTTATAAACATGCTATGAGTAAATGTTTGAGGCTTGACAATGAGATGAAATGAAATGATCAGAGTAGCGCAGCAAAAGTGTGATGGGTTGAAACCCAAGCTTCAGAATGAGAGTATAGTAAATTAGATTCTGCGTGAATGAAATTGTTTGATACTTGATTATATATATTTTTATATGTATATTTGACAGGGTGGCCCCTAATTGCATTTTTAGGGGAAATTCTGTCCGTCATATTTCAAAACTTTTATTAATTTTTATCGGGATGGTTTTGGTGTGTACTCTGACTTGCATGTCATTCATGTAGTACCATGTTAGGTTTGTGTATTCATCCATGCATTGCGAGTTGTATCTTCATCTTAAGACGCCGAGATTGGATCCGCATGAGTTAGGTTCGGGTTAGCCGACTTAACCGGGGCCTGTAACATGCCGGTTCGGTTCACGAGTGTGGACCGGATTTGGGGTGTTACAACATTGGTATCAGAGCCACTCTCGGCCGATTAAGATGTATGATACTTTTATAGGTGATGTGTGTGCAAAGACTGCTCCGAGTCCAGCTGGCAGGTATGTTTTTGTATATTTTCTTTACATGCAGATTTTCTTCACAAACTGTTTGGATAATAGTGTATTCAGGACTGGATCGAAATTATGTGGAACTGACCTTAGTTGAGTTGACAGGTCATTTCTATGGGATGATAGTAGACAGTTGGTATGTTAGATGTGAGCAAGATATGTGTAGTGCTAGTAGGGGTAGAATGGGTATGAGTTCCCATCTTATACCAGATTTGGATGTTAGTAGCCGTCAGTAGGAATCTGACAGGCTTGTCATGATGGGCTTAGAGACCCACTAGTTCTGTCCATCGCACAAGAGATTTGGATGAATTGGATGTTGACCAGGTGTCCGTCCTTTGTATGTCACCACATTAGTCCTATTTCCAGGGAACGTGGTGTGCATAATGAGAAGGAGCGTGAAGTGGGTAGATAACTTGAGAGGGACAACTTTTAGAAAATAGTAGTGAATGAGGATGAGTAGCGAGGTGGACCAGCAATCCAATGGGTACTTCACCGCATCCCCTCCTCCGTTAGTTTATGACCTACTGGTAGCAGTTTTGGCTTCACTTTACCAGAAAGAGGTCTCGATACGATGAGGAAAAGATCAGGATTACTATTGCCTATGAGATCAGATATTTGACAGAATTCCACTAGAGACAAGGTACCAGACCAGTGATTGCCATTTGAGGGCCAACCAACACTGATGAACGCAGTCATTTCAGATTTCAGGAGATTAGAGTGGGTTCAGCATAGGTTACCATCATAGGTGTCAGCACCATGATGCAAACCCTCCGGATCAGACACGCATGACTAGATAACCTAAGTCAAGTTGTTAACAGCCAAGATTTGTCAGAGACAGTAGAGTGGATTTACGATGTATACGATTAAGATCAGATTTTTAGTATCTAGATATGATTGTGGCCGACAGAGTTGCACAACCGCCGACCGAGTGCACAACCGCCGACCGAGTGCACAACCGCCGACCGAGTGCACAACTGCCGATCGAGTTGCACAACCGCCGACTGAGTGCACAACCACCGACCGAATGCACAACCACCGACCGAGTGCACAACCACCGACCGAGTGCACAACTACCGACCGAGGTGCACAACCGCCGACCGAGTTGCACAACCGCCGACCGAGTTGCACAACCGCCGACCGAGTTGCACAACCACCGACCGAGTTGCACAACCACCGCCCGAGGCGCACTACCGCCGTCCGTGTATTGCTCATCCACCGACCGAGTAGATTAGTTAAGGTTTAGTAGGACTAGAGTTGAGGAACAAGGAATAGTTACAGTGAAGTCAGCAGAATAGAAAAGAGTTAAGGAAAACGGAGGTTATTTGGATGAGATGGCATAAGATCTCACTTCACAGTTCTCTTGCAATCATTGTCGTGACCTAACACCATTGGGTCAGATGAATATTGCAAGATGTCCCCATCAGACACGGTTAGTTATAGTCTCATAGGGATGCGTATGGATAGAGTCAGGGAACATGACAGAGTGACCTCTAGATGGAACGGTCACAACGATCAGATTGTGTAGACGGCATGATCCATGGGTCACAACCAGCATACATAGATCAGATGGCTAGTAGATGATCATACGCGCAGTTTAACCCATTTAGCGATTGGCCAGCCAGCGATAGGAGGTTGACTTAGTATGGGGCATAGATAGAGGGTTCAGCGAGAGTGTTTTCAGAGAGATAACGATTCCCTTGTGTTTTGCCAGCACGATTAGGTCCTTACCTTGAGACATAGGGTTGAGCCCTACCCTGAGTATAGAAACACCTTCATGGTATTGATTAGGGTTTACAGTGCAGGTCGGTATGGGCAGACCGATCTTACGATGACGGACCTCACCCCAGCTTGAGAACAATGTAAATAGGGACTTCAGAAAGAACAGACTATGCAGACCAGACGGAGTGATACCAGTGTATGCTCATCTTGGTTGATAGCCTTGCTTGAGAGTCTACCACAGCGGTAGTAGTCATGTGAGTTGAGATTAGTACTACAAATCGGTACGGGACGGCAGGTCACACACCACTGAAGAGCGGACGAGACATGTGTCGAACCTCATTATGAGTCCCCGTAGACTTGAGGAGAGACAGTGGTTCTTTGGGTCATTTGAACCCCGCCCGTTTAGAAGTGCGTGACTAGTACAGTATCGAGAAACATGTGCCTACTGTTAGCTGATTGAACTAGAGCCACTTAGGAGCCGTTTCTGAGATTTGTCATTGATTGACTGTTCCACAGACTGATCACCTGTGGCATGGTAAATCATGGCGATATTAGAGACAAGTCCACAGACCTACCAAGATTTTGGCCACCCAACATGTTACATAGGGATTTTATCTCCCCTACTATTTGCATGAGACCTTAACCTTACCATAGATGAGAGTCGCGCAGCGGAAGAGTGTGAGCCCATAACCCACAGGTCCCAGGATTCCCCGTTTACCTAGCGTCAGATACCACATGTGAGGACGAGATACCACTTATTGAGAGCTCTTGAGTAGTGAGACTAGATTTCCATGAGATTCAGCCTCCCTTCTTATAACCCAGAGATATCAGACAGAGTGGAGTTTTCACTTGAGGATTTCCACTCACCCTTTTCTAGCAGTTTTACCATCAGTTTACCCAGAGGATTGAGATGAGTATACATTGACCAGAGCACAGAGCACATGCCACAGACCAGATGCAGACTCCACAGTCCCATACAGAGTATGTTATCATACTCCTTGAGACACGCTGTGTATGTACAGGTGTTCTCGCCTCCTTTCAGAAGTAGTTAGTAGTTGTATAGATAGTCACCGGAGCCATAATATACATTAGAGTCATAGCAGCTACCCTTGTTCTCTTATGGAACAGAGTGAGATACATGACTCAGGACCGAGTCAACTAGAACCAAGTGAGCGGTCCAGTTCCTTGTATAGGGACACCTGAGAGTTGGACCTAGACTGGCGACAATGAGCCGTGCAGCTCATTAGGGTATCTACCGTACTTAGCAGGAGACTCATAGCAGGCCTTGAGGTGATTGTAGGACTTAGGAATAGAGTTTCCTACGAGTATATGTAGGTGATTTTTCACAGATGAGGATTAGAGAGACATGGGTAGATGTTAGCAAGTAGGTCTTACCCTCGACGTAGTTTTCCCAGGCATAGCCCAGATTAGAACCTTGCAATACTCTGGAGTATTTGCTTGACCAACCCAGTAGGCCCTTAGGGGTGATCTAGGTTTTCCGCCGAGTTAGTAGTAGGGATCAGAACAGACACAGGAAGTATAGAATCCAGAATGTTTGAGATGATCAGCATCACTAGCATGACTCGCCACGTCGGCACCACTACAGTCAGTGAGGATGGATATGGCTATCGACGAGTAGAGGATACAACAGGTGTGTATCTAGCTTCCAGGTAGTAGTTCAGCAGAACCTCCTTGAGTTAAAATTTCGAGGACGAAATTTTTATAAGGAGGGAAGATTGTAAAACCCACGATTCGAGTTAGGGTTTTATATTCAGAACCGGTCGGGTCGACCGTTATTTTTCGAGTTGAGTCAGTTTCAGGACACGTGTACCGAGCCGACGCCGGTCTCGTGTATGAGCTATGAGGGTCATGCGTACCCAAATATATGATGATAACGTCATGAATACAGCAGAACAGAATGAGTTATCAGATATATGAGAGTATGCCAGTCATTTTTTTTACTTTTATATATAGTGGATCGTAGAATTAATATTAGGCCGTTTACCGCGTTAGGACGCGTTCGGGCAGTTTGGGTGGGTTGATAGTTCTAGAGCATGTCATTATAATTTTTTTGGTGTTGTTTGATTTTACGGGATTTTTCCCGATTTTTATGAAATTTTTTAGGATTTAATACGAGTTAGTTATGATACTTGACTCGAGCCGGAGACGAGTCAAGTATTATTTACGAGTTTGCCACCACACACACCCCCGACGTTTCTCCCCCACGCCCAAACCCTCGTGCCGCGCCGCCCCCGTTCGCGCGCCACCGCCGCCGCTGTCGGCGCCGCCCGGCCGTCGACCGACGCCGCCCAGCTCGGCGACGCCGTCGCCATGCTGCCCCGACCAAGCCCGGCCGCCATCGGGCCGCCGCGACGCGAGGAAGCCACGCCGCGACGCCGCGCCCGCGTTGCGCTCCCGTCGCCGATTCCGCCGCCGGCGACCAACGCCGCCGTGATCGATCGGTCGCCACAGCACCTTCGACCCCCTAGCAGCCTTCCCCGACCGGAGCGGAGGCCATCGCCGCCGTGGCCGGCCGGATCTAGCGACCCATCGCCGCCGGCCCTGTTTTAGCCAATTTCCGGCGAGCCACTGCCTCGGCCGACCACGTCGACCTCATAGATGAGTCGGGCTCGTCGAGCCGGTTCCGAGGGTACCCAACACGACCCCTTTCCGGCTAGTAGACGCCACCGGCAATAGTCGCCGGAAAACCACCGGAAGTCGCCGGAAAACCGCCCGCAACTGCCGGGAAACCGCCGGAAATCGGAATTTCTGGAATTCGCCGGAATTCACCGGATCTTCCGCGGGGCTCACCCGGTGGAGCCCGATCGAGCTTCGGACGCCGAGGAGCGCCGAATTCGAGCTTCGAGGCGCGCGACGGAACCCTAACCGTCGCCGATTGCCGACGACGTGAGGTATAATTACCTCCGACTTGATTATTTAAAGTTGATAATGATTGTTAGCACAGCATGCTAGGATTTATGATGTGATTGATAGTGAATGGAGGTTAAGTGATTTAATGAAGTAAGTAGATTGAGCAGGATAATCGAGTAATGTAACTTAGGAAAAATACAATAAAATTGGTAGGAATAGGATGAGTAGAATTATTTTCATATTTATGATTAGTGATGTGATTAATGTTTAATGATGGATGAAACGATGAGTCGCATGATGTGATTAATGACTAATTAGGGATAAAATGATAAGTTACATGCATGATTTGGATGGGTGAATGTAGGTGATCTAATGAGATAGATCGAGTTGGATCATGATAATGGATCACGACAGAAGTTAGAAAAACACAATAAAATTGGTATGACTAGGATGAGTTAGAATTATTTAAATTCATGATTATTTAACTGTTGCTGGATTGTTGATGATTGAATTGTGATTGATGTGTGTTGAGTTTGATGCATCATTTAGTTAGCGGGCGTTAGTATTTAGTTTTGATGTGTAGGTACGGAGTAGGAGCTCGCCGCCTAGGCGCGATGACACGCTTGGAGCTTCTACCAGGTCCGTTTAGGACTCGTCTTGTTTTACGCTCTTCCATTGTATGTTTATTTTATTATTGCAGGGCGGGTTAAGTGGCGTTTTATTGGATCCCACTTAACTCGGGCCATTTAATCGAATATTTCCGGATTAATAACCCCTCGAGGATGAGATCCCTCGAGGATGATTTCGAAAACAAGATCCACCACAAGTTGCCTTCGGGCCTATTATATGAATCCCTTCCCAGGCCTATATATATAGTTTTATCGAGTTTTCAGTGAGACGAGAGATGGAGAAACCGACTGCACGTACCATGCAGAGGATGCCGTGACAGTCAAAGCGGGCTCTGGATTAGTGCCAGCGGACTGTTCCATTCCCGAGGGATCCTGACAACTCCGCGTTTGAGTTCCTCACACCCGGAGAACGTGGAGGTTTACGGGTACTGTTTAGTACAGCGCATGTCCGGACTTGTGGTTCAAAGGGTACTAAAGGCGACTGCCTGAGAGTACTCGGCCTTCGTGCTCAAGGCCAGGAGAAATATGGAGGTAAGGAGAGGGCTTAGGATAAAGTTTCACGAGAAGTACTGAAAAAGAAGTGCTGAGAGTAGCACAGTACCAGCAGCAGTAAGTTCGGGATGCTACCGGGTCTGCAGCCCAGTGGCTCCTCAGTAGTGCCCTTCAGAGTGTTCTTGAGGAAGTATATGGTTTTCTTTCATATGAGAGTTTGCTCTCATAGCCAGCTTGTTATAGTTATTTTATTTTCCGGACCAGTAACGCTTGTTACTGACGTTTTTCTTATATATATGTAGGTGATAAGCACGAGATGGATGGCCGGCCAGGACGGAGGAGCAATAAGGTCTTCTGCACACACACATCGGGTGATTGAATGTTTAATATTTTGTTTATGATGTTATTTTATAAACATGCTATGAGTAAATGTTTGAGGCTTGACAATGAGATGAAATGAAATGATCAGAGTAGCGCAGCAAAAGTGTGATGGGTTGAAACCCAAGCTTCAGAATGAGAGTATAGTAAATTAGATTCTGCGTGAATGAAATTGTTTGATACTTGATTATATATATTTTTATATGTATATTTGACAGGGTGGCCCCTAATTGCATTTTTAGGGGAAATTCTGTCCGTCATATTTCAAAACTTTTATTAATTTTTATCGGGATGGTTTTGGTGTGTACTCTGACTTGCATGTCATTCATGTAGTACCATGTTAGGTTTGTGTATTCATCCATGCATTGCGAGTTGTATCTTCATCTTAAGACGCCGAGATTGGATCCGCATGAGTTAGGTTCGGGTTAGCCGACTTAACCGGGGCCTGTAACATGCCGGTTCGGTTCACGAGTGTGGACCAGATTTGGGGTGTTACATAAGATCTCCATAGAAGTCTTCATAATCTGATGGTCCGAATTGCAGCTACATGGCATCTTGTAACTCTATCCAACTAGGTATTCCATGGTGCTATTCTAACATGTCAAACTAGATTTAAGCATCGTCTTCCAAGTGGAAACTAGCCAACTCAACCTGTAAATGCTCACTGATTCTATGCAATTTTAAAAAATTTCTACTCTAAACCAAGAAATGGGATCCTTTGATCCATCAAATTTAGGAAACTCATCTTGGATCCCTTCAAGCAATCTTCATTTGGAGCAGCATGCAAAAATCCCCCTTGGATATTCTATCAAGCACATTCCATCCCAAATCTGGGAAGTTTCTGATGATGTCTACCACCCGAAGACATCGTCTGCTCCTCCATATGAAAATTTCTATGGGTTCCCTGCAATGGATCATTGACATCTACTCTATTTGCAGAAATCCTAACTTGTGAAGTCCCCAATCCCCTCTCTATTTTCAAGATTCACCCTATTCTTGACACCTTCAAATCTTGATTACAATAACAATTCGAATTTAGCAGATATATCAGCAACAGCAAAAATGAGATGATCCTGTAATTATAATAATACCCTCTCTCACTTTTCTACTCACTATATTCATACTCACAATATTCATACCATACACCCATAAGCGGAGTACAGGGGATCTTTTGCTGAAGAACTCTAGAAGCATTCCTCTCTCTCACATACCAAGAAGTTGAAAAGAGTCACTCATTTTTGCAATAAACATTCCCATATTTGAAATTGCTGAAGCACCCTGAATCCACCAACATAACCAACCCCCAGCTATAACCTTAGCAATACTGGAAAAATAGCCATCGACCCATTGTTCTCGATCAAGTTTTATGGCTCTTGTTCCGATCAGCAAAAGGGAAATTATATCCAAAAACCACCAGAAGAAGAGCATAAAAAAGAGCTTTTGGCAAGGTTCTCTCGGGATTATCTACCCCTCCAGCAAGAGTGCTTACAGAGTCCCAGTAATTTAAGTTCCAAAAAGCGTGTTTAGGTACAAACCCCAATCCACATTTTTCAAATTTAACACAAACCATCTTGAAGGTTCAAGTTTTGGTATTGCTACAAGACCCATGACAACAAAGGGAAGAAGGGAAACAACACCAAGAAACACTGCAACCCATCCGGTAGTTAATGCAAGTTAATACAATGGTTAAAATAAGGACAGCTACAGCACAGGGAAGACCTCCTCCTAGTGCTGGAAATTTTAAGTAGTCAAGAAAAAGGACAGGGTATAATGCATTATCAATAACTTCATTAGGCCATTTCATCCACCCTTGTTGAAAGCCCCAATAAGAACCCAAAGCAGAAGAAACCCAAACAACATAACCACCATTTTCAGGGAACATGTTACCCATTTCCGTAGTTATTAGTGCTTCCGGCACACTCCATATTAACGGAAAGACTAAAAACCCCAATAGAGCTAGAAGAGGCCCAGCTGCCTGGACACTGTCCTCCACACCAAAAGGGCCTCCAGAAACCTCATAAAAGATAAGTAAAACAAGAGGCAACAGTGAAACCTTTCTGTAGTTTTCCAATCTTGGATTTTCTTCCTCTAGCGTATTAAGCCATTTGACTCTTGGCCAATGTTGTAACACCCCGTTTCGGCTCACCCGTGAACCGACCCGGAAATGTCACCGGCGACCGAACCGTTCGCTAATCTACTGGGTTCGGTTAAGCCGACCCGGATCTGCCCTCGGTGTCTCAAGATGGAGATGCAAACATGAAAAGCATGGATGGGATGCGTGGGTTCTAACGTAGTCCTACATGCATGCTATGATGTACAAGCAAAGACAAGACAAAATAATAAATGAAAAACCAAAAGAAAATATATAATATTTTATGAAAATACAATAACGCATAATAACCTATCATAACATTAAATCATTATCTCATTGGTTTTTACCCGAGCCGAGTCTGAACTCCAAGGCTCCCTACTCATTCATATTTATCAGTTCGTTTCATAACAAGCAATGCGTTCACGCAAACACATCAAAATTATCATTTACATAATAATAACACACCATCATTATACATACGTTACACGCGGCAGGTACATGTGTGCGCAATTCCGTGCTGCTCCTCCACAGTCCCGACAGCTTTCATCGCTTCGCATTCCTCACCTACATATATATAGAAAAACCGTCAGTAACGAGTGTTACCGGCCCGGAAAATAACTAATATCAAACTGGCACAGGAGAGCAAACTCTCCTGTTGAATGAAAACCATATACTTCCTCAAGAACTCTCATCAGGGCACATACGGGAGCCGTCGCCATCGGGTCGACAGCGTCCCCCTATCTTTCACATTCTCATGCCTCGGCCATTTCTCTATTGCTTCTCGCGTCAAATCTCGTTCCTATCCGCCCTCTGCACCTTCCATATTACTCCTGGCCTTGAGCACGAAGGCCGAGTACTCTCAGGCAGTCGCCTTCAGTACCCTTTGAAACCACAAGTCTAGACATGCGCTGCAATGCAGTACCCGTGAACCTCCACACTTCTCCGGGTTTGAGGAACTCAAAGGTGGAGTTGTCAGGATCCCTCGGGAATGAAACGGCCCGCACACCATTCCAGAGCCCACTGTCGACACACACGTGCCCGCTCGCGTAGCACGGTAGTCGGATTTCCCTCATTCAGTCTCTCACCAAAACACGAAAACTATACATATATATAGGTCTGGGTTGGGATTTATACAATAGGCCCGAAGGCAACATGAGCTGGATCTGAAGTTCGAAAACAAACTCGAGGGATCTCATCCTCGAGGGTTATTAATCCGGAAAAGAACTGTTGGCTAAATGGCCCGAGTTAAGTGGGATCCGATAAAACGCCACTTAACTCGTCCTGCACATAATAAATCAAATACACAAGAGAGTAGCGTAAATCAGAGAACGAGTCCTAAACGGACCTGGTAGAAGCTCCAAACGGGTCCACGCGCCTAGGCGGCGAGCTCCTACACCGTACCTACACAATCAAGCTAAAAACTAACGCCCGCATGATGAATCACATATCCTATACCATGCACGCACAATCAACACAATCACACATCAACCGTCACACATCAACCTATATCAATTCTAGCGAGTCTACTTAAGCTAGTTTGATTAGATCATGATTATTACTTAATAACCCTAATTAGTTTCATAACTTCTATTTTTAACACTACACAATCAAACAAATTTCATATTTTTATCCTTAATCAAATCTACATTTATATATATTATTATAACACACAATTCACCAATCCTAGCATGCAATTCTAATAATCAAAACTTTCAAATAATTAAATTAAAATAAATTATACCTCGCGTCGTCGAAAATCGGCGACGGCCAGGGTTTCCGTTTCGTGGCTCGAAACTCGAACTCGGCACCTAGCGGCGTCCGAAGTCCGATCAGATTGGACCGGGTGCGTTCGGCGGATGATCCGGCGAATTTCCCACAAATCCAATTTCCGGCGGTTCCGGCGGTTTTCCGGCGAGTGTCGGCGGTTTTCCGGCGGATTCCGACGGTTTTCCGGCGATGATTTGGGACGGGGCAATCAAGGGGTCTATCGGCACCAGCTCGACGAGCTTGGTCCGATGGCGGTGTCAAACAGAGCAACCGAGGCCGCGATGGCCGTCGGCGGCGGAGTTGAAAACTGGCGGCGGCGGCGGCGTTCTCCAATCGGGGCTCCGGCCGGCCTCGACGGCGGTCGGGATGGTGGGGGAAATGTCGGCGACGGCGAGGGGGTGGTCGTCGGCGTCACAGCGGCGGCGGAGCGGCCCGGACGGCGGCGAAATCAGGCCCGGAGTGGCGACGGCCGTGGCGGCTTCGTGGGCCGATTCCGGCGTCGTGGCGGCGAGGCAGTGGCCGGGGTGGGTCGTGGCGGCACGGCGACTTCACGGCGGGGCGGGGCGGCGTCGATTGGCGGCAGCACGGCGTCGGCAGCGGCGGCGGCGGCGACCACAAGGGGCGGCGGCGGTGGTAGGGTTTTGGAAAAAAAAAGGGTCGGGAGGAAGAAGATGTGCGCGATGGCAGTTTTGTAAATTAAACTTGACTCGACTCCGACTCGAGTCAATAATAATAACTATCTCCTAATAAATCCTAAAAAAATCCAAAAAAATTGGGAAAAATCCCATAAAATCAAACAACACAGAAACATCCAAATGATATGCTCTATAACTAATAACCCACCCGAATATAATCCAATGCGTCCTAATTCGTCATTCGGCCCTAAAACTATTTCTTCGATCAAACATATAAAAAAGAAAAAATACTGCATACTTTCATATATTCATGATAACTCGTATCTCACCATCTTTTCGACGTTATCATCATATATTCAGGTACACCTGACTCACATCGCTCATAACTCACGGCTGGTCTCGACTCAGCACGGCGGTTCATGAAACTGACTCGACTCGAACCAACGGTCGAACCGACTGGTTCGGTAACGTAAAACCCTAACTCGAATCACGGGTTTTACAAATGTTGTCGGTGGAATCGGCCAATTCGAATCGGATCGGCAGCGTGCTGATCCAATTTTGGGGCTGAATCGGTCGGCCCCGAATCGGAGCCGAACTCGCCCGATTCACCCCGATTCTGACCGAGTTGACTCCGATTCGAAATCGGGGTGAATCGGAAAGAATCGGTTTTTTGATAAATTATTAAAATACCCTAGGTATAATATTTATTAAATTATTTAAGCATGGTTAAAATAGTAATTATGATTTCAAACCCTAAAATTAACCCGCTCCCCCCACTCCGCCGCCGCTCGTCTGCCCGCCGCCGTGCGTCCCTGACTCTGGGCTCGTCACCGACCGGGCTGCCGACCTCACCTCCGACCTCGCAACGTCGCCGCCGACACGTGGCCGGACCGAATCGGCTGTGTGATGCACGAATCGCCACCGACTGTTCCTCCAATCGAGCTGCCAACATCGCCGCCGCCCTCACAATCGCACCTCCGACGTGTAGCCGGCCGACAGTGCAGTAGTCGCGAGACTCGCCACCGACTGGGCTGCAGACCGCGCCTGGTCAGTGGCATTCTCGTAATGAAAATTTGACTCGTGTCTGACTCGAGTCAAAAATAATAACTAACTCTAAATAATTTTAAAAAAATCTTAAAAAATATTATAAAATATAATATACACAATAGTATTAAAATGACATCAATATCTAATTTTTATATATTTATTTTATGAGTTGTCAATATTATATATAATCGATTTGGACCTATTCAGACTGATTCAACTAAACTGATTCTTGGCCGACTTAGACCGATTCCGATTATGATTCCGACTCCCTCGAAAATCGATTCCGATTCCCATCTCGATTTATGCAACCATGCTCCTGGCTAGGTTTTTGGATGTGTATTTAAGTTTCCGTAATAGAAATTAATAGCAAATAAGCATATAATAGAAAATAATAGCTTAGAAATACAAGCAAATGAATGAGAAGACCAATCAACCTAAAGAACTATTATGTGGAACTTGGGGAAAATATCAGCATAAAGAAGAAGTCCCCGTGACTGCCCGATAATTTCCTCCTAATGTAATGTCAATAAAGAAATCCATCTTCAATATCCCAAATCTTTTCAATTTACTTTCAATAAACTAACGACTTCTTGCGCATCATCTTCGTCTTCATCCACATGATACTCCACGTAATAATAAATATAAAACTTTTTCGTGACCAGATGCCTTTCTTAACTCTGTCCTCCTTTATCCGGGTTTGAGATCAGTAACATGAGAGTATTGTCAGAATCCGACTTGTCATTCCATTAAAAAAAGCCCTTTTGACTTACCCCAAGGAAACAACCTCACCACCACTATTTCAAGCATCCAATGCCATAAACCAATTCTTCAACTTTGGACAAAAAATTTGGCATGTAACTTTTTTCCTAACTATATTGTATAAAGTATTCCCGACACTAGGCTGTTCCTTTAATAAAGAAAACATGGAATTCTAATGCCATTCTATAGGCTCAAAATAACAACAATAGTTATCAAAACAGATGACGGTCAAGAGATAAATACAATTTGCAATCCCCTGTAACTCCGTAACAGGAATATTCGGTTAACAGACATTACAAACAAACCTTCCGAATAAATAGAAAGAAACAATATTTTGGTTAAAGGGTGTCAGGAAAAATAGACCAACCATTCAAAAAGGTGAAGCAGCACCAGGCAGGCCACGCTCCCTATCATCTTCAACTCTAATTAATTAAAAAAAGGGAAAATCTGATAAGAATCCGTGTCAGAAAAATTAGATAGTGCATAATAATAATTGTAGAATAGAACAACAATCCACCCTAGCATCGAAAAAATGGAGATGAGAGCAGTGGTACACAAACATCGGAAGCACAAACAGATGATTCACGAATTGTCTAAAACAACAATTATTAATAGTATAAGATGCAACAATGAATTCCGTCAATGCTTCAGCATTGCCAGTCCGCCGTAACAATAAACTCCCTATCAAGCGTTCATTTACACGTAGTCCACATTACGGATTGACGAATTTCCTATCAAGGTGATGTGGACTAGTGAAATGTGTAGATTTATTTATATTATTTATTTAGATAAAAATAAAATAGTATTTTTGTTATTTAATTTTTATAAAAAACAATAACCAGTTTGAAATTCAATAATTATTTGAATAAAAAATACATTTTAGGGTATTAACATCCCTTAAATATCACTAATAGCAATTTCGCGTTTATCTTTTAAAAATCTAATATTTACAGTTTAGAATCTCAGCTAAACGTTGCATTTCTATTCCAAACATCAATCTCAATTTAAAATTTATCTGCTAAACTTTTGTGTTCACTTTTTAAAATCTCATCAGTGCGTGCCCTAATTAATTGTAAAATATATTAAAATAAGTGACAAGGCAGGGAAAAGTTACGTCCATAAGAAAAGGAAATATAGCAAAAATACACAAAAATCAGATTTAGAATACGGAACTTGAAAAGATACAAAAGGGGGATCTAAGTCGATGTTCCATGATATTATTCTCACACAGAGCAAAAGAAGAATCAAGCATTTCTCTAATCTAATCATTTTTAGGCACCTTTCAAAAACTCACCCAAACCTGAAGGATGGAGGGTTAACACTGTTTAACATTCACTCTAATCAAATTAAACTATAAGACTTAAAGCAGGTACAAAATGGAAAAATTAATGGCCAATAAGAAAAATATTAGAGATAAAGTTACCAACCGGTACATAAGAGCATGGTTGCATGAATCAGAATCGGAATTGGAATCGGTTTTCTAAGGAGTCAGAATCGGAATCGGAATCGGTCTGAATCAGCCAGGAATCGATTCAGTTGAATCCGTCCAAATTAGTTTAATCGGTCATATATAATAATTTGACAATTCATAATATAAATATATTAAGATTAGGTATTGATGTTATTTTAATATTATTCTTTGTATTATAGTTTATGATATTTTTAAATATTTTTTAAGATTTTTTAAAATTATTTAGAATTAACTATTATTTTTAACTCGAGTTAGACTCGAGTCCACTTTTAATTACGAGAATGCCACCCTCCGCTCTTTACCCCCGCCGCCACCGGCGGCCCGGTCGGCGGCAAGTCTCGCGGCGGCGATGTCGGAGGATGTCCGCAGCCCGGTCGGATGAACAGTCGGCAGCCCGGAGTCAGCGGCGATTCGTCAGTCACAGCCCGATTCGGTCCGACCACACGTCGGCGGCGAGGTTGCGAGGTCGGCGGCGAGGTCGGCAGCCCGGACTGTGGCAACCCGGAGTCGGGGACGCACGGCGAAGGGCGGAAACGGGGCGGCGGCGGTCGGACGAGCGGCGGCGGTGTGAGGGGAGTGGGTTTGATTTTAGGTTTTTAAAATCCAAACTACCATTTTACCCATGCTTAAAAAATTTAATAAAAATCATACTTAGGGTATTTTAGTAATTTCTTAAAAAAACCGATTCTGATTTCGAGTTAAATCGGTCAGAATCAGGTGAACTCGGTCGATTCTGAGGCCAATTTGGGGCCGACCGATTCGGCCCCGAAATCGGATTGGCGCGATGCCGATCCGATTTAAATCGGCCGATTCCGCACGAAATCGGCCGATTCCGCACGAAATCGGCCGATTCGTGCATCAGAGCATAAGAGCCCTTTTAAAACGGGCATGGAAAAGCCCAATCCCTAACTTGAGGCAAAGGTGTTATTCTCTATTCCCCGTGTAAAAACAATGAGACTAAAACAAATCGAATGAGAAAGAGCAAAATACTATATTTTTCAAACAGTAAATACACCATTGAACACACTCCAACTTCAAATCATACAAACAAGAGGAAACAATGTTGTCGCATCCTGAAATCAATAACTAAATGCAACCAGCCCACACTGGTAGAATGCCACAGCCAGAAACAACTAATTCCACATTCTATAAACATAAAACACGAATTTGCCCTTAAATACTATTGGACGTAGTATTAAAGTATGCCCAATACAGGGAGAATCCCAATTTATCTTTTCTAGACATAAACTTATAGAGAATTCTAATTAAATAAGAACATTTAATTAGAGTATCTTATTGCGGCAAGAGTCTTATATTGTTTATGTTAAATAAGACCCATATAATTGTATTCGAGTTTTTTTAATGACAAATTGTGTTTTTTATAGTGTTTTAGGATGGAGACTTTGGGAGATTTAGGTTGTGAAAAATAGATTTCACTCCTAGAGATTGAAAATGAACGAACCTATAAAGTAGCATTCAAAAAATAAATCCAATTCGGCGCTGTGGAAGGTTAGTATACCAACATCTTATTTCAGATTTCATTAGCATCAAGAGCTTCGAGTCCAATTTTATATAATTTTTATCATATAATAATGTAGATTATTATAGTCTAGATTACTATAGTCTGCATCCAGATTAATCATAGATCATGCATATTTTTAAAGATCTAATTGAAATTACAATTTTGTTAACAATTTTCTTCGAGAAAATTTCAGATTAAAAGTTTAATCATGTTTACAACATCAGATCTGATTTAATATTATAGTGAATGTTTCTGTTTAGTATTTTTTAGATCAGATTATGCATGATTAATTTGATTAAGCATAATTACCGGAAGAATTCACGTTGAGTAGAAGATAATGGTCGTGCATATCATAATCCGTTTGTGTTTATCATGTTAGCTCTGTTATTATTTTTAGATTAATCCTACTTAATTGTGAAGTATTAACAATCATGTGATTTAAGGATTAACGAAAAACAAATCCTGCCATCGTCGACCGAGCACGTCGCCGGAGTTCGTTCGCGACGGCTTCCCTGGCCAACAGAGCTCAAACAGGAGACTTCAATCTGTGATAGCTGTCCACATCGAGCCTCGCACCAAGGTGCATGGTGGCCGAGAATGGAAGCTTACAATGGATAACGCAACCGCTCTTTTGCCGCCGACGATCACTTGGCCAGAGTCGCTTCCTTCCCACGGTTGTTTTTTTTCGAAGAAGCAGTCGCCCCAAGTTTGAGGTGGGGAACTGGACGACTTCGTCCGCCGGGGGGGAAGAACCGCCACCCGCAGAAGGAAAAGGACCGCCGTCGGGCGGTAGTCCCTGATTTTTCGATTTGGGGCAAATGTGGAGGGCAAGAGTAGGGCTGACTCCTTAAGCGGGCCCTCGGACCAATGCCACCGACCAAGATCAAAGCCCGAATGAAGTTAATGATGACCGTGGTCATTTCTGGTGACATGATTAGTTGACCGCTTAAAAGAAAAATTTTTGGAAACGCTTTACGCTAATGGAGACGCCTGTGACGTTGATGATGAGGATCATCAACGGTGAAGCCCACGGGCGTCTCCACGAATACAACAGGTGTCTCTCCAAGTCTTACCCCGCTTAAACTGTTACTCAATTGTGCTGTGCTGGTTTCCTTTAGGCAGTTCACCTACTACAGCCTGATCAAATTTTAATTTTCTCGCCTGTTCAAAAAGAATTAATATATCTCCCACTAATCACTAATCGGACTTGTTAATCGGGCAGTATTGAATCGACTAATATTAGACTTAGATCGAATATTAAAAAGACATATTTTTATGGTCTAATTAATGCTAATTTAGTCTTTTAAGAGTATTAAATTATTTTAAATTAATTATTTTCATGGGGTTTACTTTTTTAAAACCGGTTAATACTTATTCATTTTGCACTAAACATGTTTTTCATTTTATTAATTTTGCATATTCGACTATATTTGGTCACCAGAAGCTATGATTAGAGACTATTAAATTGATCTTATATGAGACAAGTGATTGCACAAATTTTATTTGGATAAATATTATTGATTACGTAAGTGAAGTAGTGTTATTGGTAACTTTGCTACATATTCGATACATGTCATGCAAATAATTTCATGTTATTGTAATAGGTAGTGTAATACAATAATTCTTGTGTTAGCGATAATTGCACTCTTAATGTCTCTAAAAGCTTACATTAGGCTGAATTAAAACAAAAATTTTAAAATAATTTGAATATGGGAAGAATCAATCGGTAAGGTGACAATTTTAAAATTAGTCATAATATTCATATGACCTTTTGAAGAGGTGATTGTAATAGAGATTATTTCTTGTATAATATATACTTCCATCTTTCCTTGTATTTTGGCCTGACTTGGTTTGCTATGCACCCTCAAGTGACTCAGCAATGTAGTTTTGATCATTTTTGCTTGATTTTTGATAAATTTCTATTATTTCGAGATTTCCCATGTTACTTTATATGCATTTTTACATAGTTTTGGTATATTTCGATGTTATGAGTGTTTTT
Organism: Piper betle; assembly: GCA_033002965.1. Lineage (NCBI taxonomy): Eukaryota > Viridiplantae > Streptophyta > Magnoliopsida > Piperales > Piperaceae > Piper > Piper betle. Next base: position 8,352 of record JAURVB010006131.1, on the reverse strand, counting down.
ATTAATTTACTATTTATTTTGTATATTCATTTATTCATTTTATTGATCTATTTATCTCTATTTATATATTTATTTATTTATTTATTTATTATGTATGATGCATGCTCATATGATTATTTACTATCATTTATTGATGTATTTGCTTATTATTATTCTTGTTCATGTTCATTGGTTTTTTATTTATTTATTTACTCGCACACATATTAGTATCTACTTGTGTTTAGTCACATACTCATGTGGTATCATTTATATTATTATTATTCTTGATTAGTGCATTTATTTATTTATTATTATTCATCTATTGATGCACAAATTTATTTCTTATTTATTTATTTATTTATTTTCATACATGTTTAGTTGATTAAATTATTTCTGATTTGTGTTAATCTTAGCTGCATATCTATTATTTTTATTTATTATTCTTTTATTTATTTAGTTTATATTTGTAACACCTTGGCCGAAAAATCCATCATGAACTAGGTTACCTCACATAAAAACCCAAACCCTAGGAAAGAGCAAGTTCACATTATCAATAACAATTAAATAAGTTAAATAATGCACAATAGAAGTAATAATTATTTATAAAGGCAACAACTAAATTTATTAGAAACCACAAATATATTCTTCAACTAAAAACACGAGAAAAATAATTATCTAAATCTCATAAGCCTAACCATGTTCTACTTCCATGCAATGTAACATCCCAAGTTATATATATATATATATATATATATATATATATATATATATATATATATATATATATATATATATGAGGTGGAGGAGTCTGTGCTCGAGCACAGGGATGTTGCGTGTGCTCAAAATTTGATCTGGCCGTCACAAAATGATCCAACGGGCACCAAAAGTCGAGTACTTTACAACATTTCAAAGGCACCAAAAGTCGAGTACTTTACAACATTTCAAATGCCCCTGAGCCTCTAATCGTCGCCGCCCCTGCTCAAAGCCTCTACTCGTCGCCGCCCCTGCTGCTACCGGCGCTGTGCCCGGTCCGTCTCCACCACCAACGTTGGCGCCCTCGTCAGCCTCTTCTCCCCCACGGCGACAGCGAAATACGGCCAAGAACCGGGAGTGCGCGGAGAAGAAGGAGGCGCTCTGGTGCGTGCAGTCGATGGCGAATTTGATCCGGCGGTTGGGGACGGTGGGGGATGGATCTAGTGCTCACAAGTATTGTTCCTTATTGTTTTGATTGGCGATGGATCTAGTTTACCTTGACAAGATCAAAATTTGGTTTATCTTGTTTTGATTGGCGATGGATCTATGCTCACTGGCCAAGGTTGAATCTGGTTTATCTTGACAAGATCAAATTTTAAATAACTTTTGCACAACTGTGCATAGAGATTGTGATTAAATATGATGTTTTAATTTATGCTTTCACTTAAATTTGAACTTATTGATTTCGCAAATTCATGTTATGGTTGTGCCTGAGCTTCCAGATGTCGATTCTTCTTTATAGCTACAAGTAGGACTTTCTGTTTACTTCTCTGCCCTCACATTGAACATCTCTTTGGTAATGTTAATTTTTGTTTGATGATTTTGTTCTTCTTTCTCAGAATATTAAAGATGCTAAAGCAGATCAAAGTTCAAATTCATCACAACTTTGTACCAAGGAAGAATCACGTTTGGATTTGGCAGATATTGCTGATAATTTTGCCAAGGCAGATAAGAAGCTCCGTACTTGTGCCCAAAATAAGAATATAGAGTTAAATGACATTTCTACTGATGGAGATTCTGATATTAATCCGAATGTTGAATCAATTGATGCCAGTGAATTGTACTTTGATGCTCCTTCTGATGATGGTTTACTATTTGAACATGAATTGTGTTTTGATGTAAATTATCTTGATTACCCTGAGGAGAACCATCTCATGAACCTGATTGAGACCAACCTAACAGAGTTTGACTGGGTTGATGAATTTCTCCCGTTGGATGCTTTGGATGATAATTTGTATCAAGGGGCAATGTTTGATTCGTCTTCTAGACAGCATTTAGATTTTGAAAGTTCTTTTACTCATGCTCTGGAGGTAACATAACTCATTTTCAAGTGACCTTGTAAATTTCTTGGCATAATTAGCAGGAATTTATGGATGTCATTATGCAGGTTCATAAAGAAAATCTTATTGAGGCTAAGTCTTTAGAAGCAGAAGCCGCAGTTCCTTGTGGTGGTTCTGGATGTGAGGCAATCATTGAGGATAAGAAGAGTGATGTTTCTTTGAAAAGGAAAGCTGAGAACTGCAATTCTCAAGATGGAAATTCTGCTTCTGATGATAAACTAGGCGGGTTCTGCGGGTGAATCAGGTACTTCTTTAGTGTGTTCTAGATGTCAACTTTGCTTTCAAGTAAAACAGTAATAATAAAAAACAACCGTGCTGCCCTTTTATGTTGCATTTACGTATTTTTGTTGTTAAAGACGGCCTATGAATACTTCTTCCATATTGTGCTTATGGAAAACTGGCTTTCCTGAGTAGAATGAGAAATTTTACAACACATTAAATAGTATTTAGACTAGAGAGATGCTAACGAATATTGCTTTATCAGCATATATGCAATATGGGAAGCTGCTTACCTCTCACAAGTTTATAGGTAGTATTGGTTTAGAGCTGATGAATTTCAAGTTGATTAGTATAAGTTGATATCTTGCTTGATAAGCATGGAGATGCTGGCATGAGACGCATATGGAACTTTTCCTTCTCTGAAAACACCTTCTTGTGATTAATTTGAGGTGGTTTCAATTTCCACAAATCTCTTGTGTGTCTTTGGTGAATTTAGGCGTGCATGCGAGTTATGTTTTTTAAATTGTTGGGTCATGCCAACTATATTATGTTTTTGACGTCTTTTTTTTTTAAACTGACTGCAGTAGGGCCTCATGATGGTTATCCTCACCTTACTTTTTGTGTTTTATCTCAATGCATTTGATGAAATATAACAGATTTATAGAAATTGCAGGATGAGTTGTGGCATTGTAGATTGATTTCTGCAGGTGGGACACCCCCATCCATGTTGACGCTGCAAGTGGAGGATTCATAGCCCCCTTCCTGTACCCAGATTTGACGACATATCAAAGGACATTGGTGTGCCTCTCGTGGCATTTGCCCTTAAAAGATAGCAGCAAGCACACTGTTTTTGAGATTTCAGAACACCTCCGCAGATTTGGATGGATAGTACCTACCTACACTATGGCTCCGGATGCTCAGCACATAGCTGTTCTCAGGGTTGTTATCCGAGAAGATTTCAACAGATCTTTGGCTGAGAGATTGGCTGCAGACATTGAGAAGGTGTTGATTGAATTGGATGCACAGCCTTCACGATCAGACAGGACCTAGGAATTTCAAAATTGATGTAATATGTACTATCTGCAAATTGCAACTTCTCAATTGCTATCCAATTTCTAGAATGATGTTGTGTACAAGCTGCGGTTCTAACTTTAGCTCTTTGAGGCAATATTTGGCGTTTATTTTACATGCTATTCATTTCAATGACTTAAACTGTTGTGGATCTTTAGCTCAAAATTGGTAGAGCACTCAAGAAATTCTTGAGGGATGGTGGTTCGAATCCATCAAGATCCTACGTAGTCAAAATTTAATAAAAAGTTGAGATGTTATAATTATGTAAGTAGACAAAATAACATTACAGAAGATTACATATTACAAAATGCACAAAAATACAATGTTTCCCCACATCTACAACCATACCTTATATATGCCCAAAAAATCCTATTGGAGGGGATCATTGCTACAATTGTTATGAATATTTTTACATGTTGTAGAATAATGACCTCTCTCGTTACAAAGACTACACATCCTTCTTTTTGTTTTAGCTTGAACAACTTCATATCCTGGCTTCAATCTTTGACAATTCTTGGGCCGGCCTTTAGTACGCAACTGAGAGGGGTCACGTACAACTATTTGAGGAATATGCTCCATTGAATTTCTAACTTGCCTCTCCACAGAGTCTTTGCTTGGTTGTGCTCTCACCGAGGATGAACTCCCAATCGCATCAAGCTTCTCAACCAAGTTTTCTAAAAGAGGTAATGCAAAACGATACTGCTCATCTGAACTTGTTCCCAAATCTTGCAATCGGATAGTCATACTTCGAAACCTCCATATTTGGAACGGAGTAAGTGGACTTGTAGAGGACAAAACATTGGGCGTATTCTCACTCTGGCTTGCATAACAATATCTAGCTTTAATTGTCCAACGGTATAACACATATTGATTTGGAATTTTACAGAGTTGTTTCTTATGAAAAATTTTCAAAATGTGCATACACAAAATTCCTTCACTTTCAAATTTCTTGAAACTACATGTCGCATTCATTTCTCCACAAGTTTGGTAGGCAACAACATGTTTTTTAGCTTCATCATCATGTGGAAAAACTTCATATTCTGTTATGGAACCCTCCTCGCTAATTTTTTTATAAATGCAACCTTGGCTCCTTTTCAATTGATCTTTAAAAATATCAAAATTTGTTCTCGTGTACACAGCCCCAGCGTCAGCTTCAAGAGGAGAGAATCCACATAGCACAGGCTTAGAATTCAAAGTATGAAAATCCTCTTATTCCTCGTCAAATCTACGAGATTGTAATGCTCTATCATACTGCCTCACAAAATCTGCTAGTGGGGTTTGTGAATGCACAAATCCATCAAAAAATGAGTTCATACTCTCGCTTCTTTGACTCGAAGTCATACCAGTGAAGAACTTATCCTTCATGTATATAGATATCCAATGGTGTCTAACATCATACATGGACGACAACCAACTGTTTTTGTCCAAATTGTATTTTTCTTTTATAATCTTCCATTTCTCCTCAAATTCAGCGATTGTACCACTTCTATATATCCAATCATTATATTCTTTCTCAAATTCACTATGGTTGGACTTCAACTGTTTTAGATGAATCATGAGCAAAACCTGTGATGGGTGTTCAGAAAAATAGTTGAAATAGCCTTTCGCATTGCACCATCTTGATCTGTGATAATCGCAGCAGGTGCTTTTCCCCACATACATTTTAACCATGTCCTAAACAACCAAGTGAATGTTGCTTCTGTCTCATCAGCAAGTAAAGCACAACCAAAAAGTGAAGATTGCCTATGGTGATTAATACCAGTAAATGGAGCAAACGGCATGGAGAATGAATTGGTCTTATAAGTTACATCAAACACTATCACATCACCAAAGTTCATATAAGATGCCCTTGATCTCCCATCAGCCCAAAAAACATTTTGGGTTGTTCCATTCTCATCTAATTCAATTTCAAAGAAGAAGTCATTGTCTTTCACATTTTTCTCTTGAAAGTACTTAATAACACTTAAGCATTGTCGCCCAACATCATTCTTATGGGTGCTTTTCACATGGCTGCTGCAAGCTTGGCGCGTCACTCTGTCTATGCTAACGCTATTAGAAGGTGCATTCAAAACTTTAGAGATGGCTGATGGTCTCATTCCTGTTTGATGCAGTGAATCAATCATATTCTTGCAGGATTCAGACAGTCGACTATGAGACCGAAGCTTGCCAACTTTAGTTGGAGTAGAGGAGTTATGACTATGAATATCCAAAAAATTTTCTACTTTCCACACTCCACACTTGCTTAGATGTATTCTCATATACGCTTTGCAATCTTCTCTAGTCTCTCTACGCCTTTTAACTTCTCTCCCCATCTGCCTCTTGTCATTCATATCTTTTTTACCTTCTTTCGAACAGACAAAGTTTCGAGTTATGATACAATTCGTCTTTCTTGAACGATAAAACCCACCCTTTCAAATACTAAACCCTTGTCTTCTTGCATACTGGTTATAAAAGTCATATGCTGCTTTTTCTGAAGAGAATTCCATGCCCAAACAAGGGGTCATATTTTCAAACGATTCGGATATTTGTACGGCTTCACCTTCATCTTCTATTTCGTCAAAATCTTCACTAATCTTGTCAAATTCTTCAATTTCCCCACAATCTTCTTCTGTAGTCTGTGCATTTCATGTTGAGTCAAGCACAAATCATGTATCTGATCTTCCTTATCTTTCATGGAACTACCGACATTTTTCCCTTCAGTATATCCAATGCTGCTATTTTCTTCCATCAGATATACAAAATAGGAAAATCTAGATCAACTATTTTTTGGTATTGAATTCCCTCGCCGGCATCTACCTATCTCACAATGGCTTGCTCTCCTTCAAAGCCGTCGATGTTGCTGTATCAATCTGCCTACTCAAAAAAACAATATGTCAATGGGTTCATTCCATACTTTCAATTAATTTTCACTGACTTCAAGTTCAGTAGAATGTTATAATTAACTTCTCGCCTAGCATTACAACCTATTATGCATGGTAACTAAAACTGCTAAATAGTCTTCAGTAAGATATATTTTAGTCAATCATATATGCTAACTATGTAAACAGCTTAAATAGCCTGCAAACCAAATTTAACTAACGTTACAGGGGTATCCAAGAACCTAAGCTAGCTTACATGCATTGATGGTTAGAACATAAGTAATAGTTTTGCACAACAAAATAACTTTCTGTATACCAACTAAAGAAAATTTAATACCAGTGGGAAAAAACTGCTGAAAGTTATAAGCAAAGCCCGCAAAAGAACTTCATATTCAGAATTATAATAGTTCCCCAATGAGATAAATGGAAGCGGCAAGAAAGAATAGCTAACCTCAGACCAGAAACTGTGTGTCTTTGACTCAACTGGCCCAGTTCCGTTGCAGACACTAATGGGGGCCTCTCCTCCACAACAACTCTTTCATTGCGCAAGAATCTACCCCGAAGTAGTGACTGAATAAAAACTTGTATTAGAATGTCTATATTTCATAAAAAGAAAGATTGAGAATGCTGCATTTGTGCACCAAGAAATTAAATCCAAGATGAGACTAGCAACTACATAATAGAATTGAGTACTATGAGTTTGCATATGAGAGCAAATGAAACCCCAAACGAGATTTGAGTTTTACTTCTACCAAAAATCTGATTCATTCGAAGTTACATATTCAAACCGGTGACAAGTAAAGCTTTCCACAGCTTTTCAAATCCGTAACAAATAAAACCTCCAAACATTGTAAGTTGTAATGAACAATAATGATAGAAGATTCCAGCAACTATGACATACTCATACTAGAAACAAGTGACACTTCCACAAATTGTAAGTTATAACTCTAATAAATCGCAAATGAACAATCATAAACACAATTGGAATACCTAAAACATACTCATACCGGTATCAAGTGATACTTCCACAAATTGTATGTTATAACTGTAAAATGCAGATGAACAAGAATAAAACACTATTGAAATGCCTAAAACATACTCGTACAGGTAACAAGTGATACGTCCATAACTTGTGAGCTGTAACTGTCCATCGCAAATGAACAATAAAATAGAACATCATCCAATAATCCAAAACATGATATTCAAACCAATAACAAGTGATGCTTCTACAAATCAAAAATTGCAAATGAACAACAAAAACCTCTGCACGCCAATCCTCACTGCCCTGTATTCGATTTCGATGAGTGAACTCAGAAACGGCTCTGTGCTCCAACAACACCTCCAAGAGGTCGTCGTCGAACATCATCCAATAATCCAAAACATGATATTCAAACCCATAACAAGTGATGCTTCTACAAATCAAAAATTGCAAATGAACAACAAAAACCTCTGCACGCCAGCCCTGTATTCGATTTCGATGAGTGAACTCAGAAACGGCCCTGTGCTCCAACAACACCTCCAAGAGGTCGTCGTCAGTCGTCGTCGGCAGCACTATCCATCCCGAAGAAACCGGAGCCGGATTCCGCCAGCAAGAGCACGCTGGCTCAGATAACAAACAGAGAAACAGAGGAACCACCAAGCGTCGAAAACAGAGCAGCCAATATCCAACTTAGTCGGCGTCGGCCGCATCGATCGAAACTCGCCAATGGTGGACTCCACGACCGCCTCCTCACTGCGTGGCGTCGATCGAGACTCCACGGCCGTGCTGCATGGCGTCCCTTCAGAAACAGAGGAACCAACCCCGCAGCTTGGAGAAACAGAGAAGATCGCGCCTGGGGGACTCCAAGATCGCCTCCTCACTGGACTCGAATGTCGACGCCTCCAGCAATCATCCAGCCGGGTGTGCTGCGCGGGAGAAGCAGATTGGATGATGCAGATTGGTATCCAACGCGGGAGAAGATTGGATGATGCAGACGACGTATCAAATGCGGGAGAAGCAGAGCTGAAGCCGGAGAAGAAAGATGAAAATGCGGGCCATTTTTTACAGCCGTTGGATAATGATCCAACGGCTACAAACGAACTTAAGCACAGAGTGCTTACCTGTGCTTGAGCACAGTAATATTATTTCCATA